>JANZLH020000397.1:2109036-2120227 GCA_026770325.2 Erythroxylum fimbriatum
TCAACCGGTTGAGTTCGCCGACCTCTGCGTGGATATCGTTAGAGACGATCTCCGTTGGTCGTTTATGGTTTGATTTTTCGTTCTTCCTCTGTCGCCGATGCATGATTCTGGGTTCAGGGAAGGTTCCAGAACAAATTGTCTGTTCTTCCGCACGCGTCCATGTTGATGGATGCACTGGGATTTTCCCGTTTCTGGGAATCGCGATTCCCAACACTATTGTCATGATTCATATACTATATTTGGATCGTATTAGGATTTTATACCATGTTAAATGTATGGACCAAGTGGAAGAATATGAGATAATTTCTATATTCTAGGTAGTTTTAATACCTATAAATGGTCCAACGTTCAGTAATCAATGGATAATAATTTCTTCATTTTGTAGTAACTACTAATGTGCTTACTGGGAGCACATTGATATTTTTTGCACTTGCAGAGTTTTGAGTCCCTAAGCTCCTTTTACCCTTACGAAAATACGCCCTCAATTTGGGATTGAAAGCTTAGAAGCACTCCAAAATTGCATAACATTTGAAACTTTCCAAGAAAGAACATCAATGGCAGGAAGTATATCAATTTCTTTTGCATTCAGTTAATTTATGATTATAACATACATTATTGTTAAATATATGTTAAATTGACTTACAGTTAATGGTTAAATCATAAAAATAATGATTTTAAGAAATAATTTATGGTAGTAAACAATTTGAATAGCTGATCCTTATTCATATTTAAAAAAACAAACAAATTTCTTGTATTCAACCTCAATTAAAGACAAAGAGTGAAATCAAGTTTAAAGAGTACAAAAGATTTGTTTCCCCTTAATCGAAAGTTTGAAGGAAAATGACACAAAAGTAAGCATAATACTTTATCACAAGGCATTCTCAATTAAATTAACATTGATTACCATTATAAAAATTAGTCTTTTAACAGTAAAATCCACATTATGCCTGCAATGATTTTCATAAGCTTACGATTTCCCACCTTAATAAGGACAAACAATTGGCTAGGTTTGGTTTTACTTTTTTTAAAAAAAATCTGATTAGATTTCTAATTAAATTATTAATATTTTTTATTTTCTTAATCTGAATCTATTATTAATTAAATAAACAATATGTAATTATTTACTATTTAATAATATAAAAATTATGATTGACATAATTTAACTATTCAATTTATTGTAATATATTTTTATAATTTATTTAAAATTTTAAGTTTTCAGTATAATATTCATTTAAAAATATATTTTACATTAAAAATATGCATAAACATTAAAATAATTATTAAATAAAACTGTTTTTAGAAGTAAATACTTAATTTTAAGTAATGACATTAATTCTGAAATGAAATATTTAATTTTGATGATGACTTTTAGTTTAAAAATTTTAAAATGTTAATTTATAAATAAAAATGATACAAATATCTTGTTTAATTATTCATTTTACTAAAAGATAACAAATTTATCATCAAATATATTTATAAATATTTATAATAAATTAAAATAAAATAATAACTTAATTAATTCATAAAATTAATTTATCTGTTTTATTTCGTTTTATTATTTTCGGTGACAATCTTTAAATATATTAGCATTAACATCCAAACAAATTAATTTTTATTCAAAAGAAGATAGAAACCAAAATTATAAAAACATAAAAATAAACCGTGATTCCTTTTTTTTTTGGGTTAAAGGGACTACAACGAAGACAATTACAAAAGTTGTCTCAGGACCAACGTCCCAGACAGATCTTCTAGAAGGATAAGGTGGCATCCTATGGGTGTAGTAGATAAATAATGAACGCCGATATCAAAATACGCTGCATAAGCCGTGAGCCAGTCGACGCATCTGTTGCCCTCTCAGTAGACATGCCGATGAGTAACAGTCCAATTGCGAGCAAACAGCTCGTGAATTACCATGACTATGGGGTTGAGTGCCCGGGAACGAATGTCTGCTGTGGAAAGAAGCTCGAGCACCACCATAGAATCGACTTCAAGTTCTATCCGCTGATAGCCCCGATCCCAAGCAAGAGTAAGGCCTGAATAGACTCCCCAGAGCTCTACAGTCAGGGCTGAGCATTATCCGAGGTTGTGCGTGAAACCTCCAACCCAGTGTCCCGCACTATCCCGTAACAGTTCACCGGCGGAGGCAGAGGACTCGGAAGGATTTCAGGCGCCATCAGTGTTTAACTTGACCTACCCAGGAGGAGGTGAGGTCCAACCGATGCGTCGATCTGGGCGAGTCCGAGCTGTAGTGGAAGTTTGTTGGGTCGCCACGGCGGCCTGGTGTACCTGACCTGCATAAGACAACACAGACGAAGAGGGAGAGTTAGGCCATTGAAACTGTTCCTCAAAGAGGGACGAATTTCGCTATTTCCATAAGAACCAACAAGTAATGCCAAAAATGAGCGACCAAGCATGCTCAAGGACAGGCCGGTGGTTCTGGAGATTAGTCGTGAGCCAAACCAGGGTGGACATGGTGAAAAAGTCAGGGGAAAGGAGTTGAGGCTGGAAGGCTTGCCAAACTATCCAGGCTCGGCCACAGTCTCTCATGACATGTAACGCGGATTCAAGAAACTGAAAATGGGGACATTTGTCGTCCGGAACGAGATGCTTACGAACCCGTTGTTGATTTGTAAGTAAACGATCATGGGCAAAGAGCCATAAGAAAGAACGAATGCGTTGAGGGTCGTCCTACTTCCAGATGACCTCCCAAAGGGCAAGGGAGGAATTGTCGTCATGACCCATTATCATGGAATACGTAGAACTAACTGTGAATAGGCCAGTGGCAGATAAATCTCATATCAACTTATCTGAACCGAGGAAGGCTTTAAGGGGAAACACTCCAGCTATAGCTCGACCAATGGACGCAGGGAGGTAGTGTTGAAATGCGTCCCAATCCTAGGTCCCGTCGCTAGACACGAAATGTTGCACTACACGATGTGAGCACTAATCAGGAGAGGGTCCGTGACCTGGGATATAAGTGGCCCGATGCCCGGGATCCAAGGGTTCTTCCAAAAACGAGTGTTGGCACCATCTCCGATCTGCCATTGCATACCTTTCATAACTAGGTGCCACGTCACTTTGATACTCCGTCAAATCATGGAACCCCCTGTTGTGCCCAACGAGGCGAGAAGGTGGGTGACGTTGAAGTGATACTTGGCTCGGAGAACCTGGACCCAAAGGGCATGTGGTTTGGAAATCAGGGTTCACCCCAGTTTCGTTAAATAAGCATCGTTAGTCTCCCGAATTTTCCTGATGCCAAGTCCCCCATGCTTTTCGGTTAACAAACATCCTCCCAAGAGACCAGATGTATCCTCTGTTGGCCAGGAGACGAGCTCCACAAGAATTGTCGAATCAGTTTCTCCAACTCATCGCAGAGTCGGCAAGGGAGATGGACAGTCTGCATTGTATAGCTGGGAAGAGCTACAATTACAGATTGGGCCAGCGTGATGCGGCCCGCAAAAGACAAGTTGGCTGTCCAACCAAATAAGCGTTATTGTACGTTGTCCAAGATGTATTGGTAAGTTCTTTTACGGACTCGGTCATGCAGAGGCGGAACGCCAAATAAACCGTGATTTCAACCAACAACAATGTTGTCTTCTAGTTTCTGGTTTCTATCAATAATTAATGTTGTCTTTTCATTCAGATAAAAAAGTTCATTACACTACTTCACATATACACACATTACTCGTGTGGTGGGATGGTTAAAACCACCCAAAGCATTCAAAATTCGAAGTAGGGAGGGCGTGTAAATCCAGTGATCTCAAGTAGTTGAAACCCTGTTCTGTTCATCACCTGGTATGCCATCGTGGAACCACTGCTGATACAGACTTGAAGAAAGACATCCATGTTCACAGGTGTAATTGAATGCTTACCAATTCACACCTCACTAAAACAAAACAAACCTCCCAAAAGCATGGAATATTTGGAATGCGACATGGATGATATATGCATAATTCATCCTGCGCATTCTAATAGTCAGCACATAGGAACTGCTTACAAAATTGTATTTCTGAAGAACATCTTGGCATAGATGTTCAGACTTCAGACCCTGCAGGAGAAAGGGAAGAGCTGACAATAAAAGCTCTTAGTAATTGAAAATACTAACGTATAATATTATACAGCGGAGATCTTTATCTTACCAAGCTTCGCTGCCAAAACCCCCCATATTATTGCATTCCGCAGAGGTAAACCCAAGAAAAGTTTCTTTGATACGGAGTCGTGTCCAACGCTACGCCATTGGTTTGCCTCACTGCCTCAAATTTTTTCTGATACTTCATTTGGGAACCAAATCAATGACTTTCTGGTAAGCTGCACTCGCATTCACAAAATAAGAACAAGAGATGAAAAAGTAAGTGGAAAGATATAAAATCTGTTTCCAACAGTATCTCTCCACGCCGCCTTACCCACATATACACAGACACTCACCGGCTTCTTCTTTTTTTCTGTCCAAACCCCAAATTCAAAGATAATTTTGATTGGTCATTCAAATTAGCAATGATCTACTCACCGCCAGGGAAATTCGCTGGTGTCTATCCCTGCTTGGTGAAGTTCATCAACATACTGCAATGCTTCCCTGCACTCCTCTCGATCGTCAAAAAATTCCTTTTTGTCTCCTTCAATCTGATATGTTTCATGACCCTTGCCAGCAACTACCTAGAATACAGAGAATAATAATTTCATGACAACAAAACAAAAAAAACAATAGCCGGGGAAAACACAACTTGGATCAACGATTAGTCAAAGAGGGGTCAAAAAGTAAGAGCATTTTGGCCCCGTCTACAAAGATTTATTCATTAACTGATTTATGCTATTAAAGTGATTAACTGTTTTGTTTCTAAAGTTATTCTTCTCAGAATATATAATCTTTAATGCTATTATGGAGGGAGGGAAGAGCTTGGTATAAGGACACCAGGAAATCAATTCCATTTGTAACAGCTTTGCTAAAAAGGCCATTGCATGTTTTTAGCTACATATTAAAACATTTTGCACATACTTCTGAAATTTCAAAAACTTACAACCATGTCGCCTTCTTCACCCATTGCAACAGCACAACGTACAGCTACTCGTCTAACATCATGCAGAAAAAGGCGGTGACCATTTGGAAGAGGTGGATAATAATCATTCTCTCCATATTTCAAATAATCCTGCATCGACCATCCCACACCAGCCAGCATGTCATCCAAGATGTCCACTGGTAAAGATATTAAGTAATCAGTAAGAAGTTAGAAAAATCAGTATTTATATAATATAGGTTCAGGGAATGTACATGGATCTTCATTTCTGGGATTGTCAGAGGTTAGCATTGTAACCTCACTTTTATCTGTGGCAATTTTTGTCATCATAGGTCGCTTGCCTCTTTCAATCTCTCCAGGACAACCAATAACTTCATGAAACCATCAAGTGATCAGAAAAACAAAGAGCTATACCATCTCAAAGAAAGTAATACAAAGAGATCGAGCCTAAAACATTTAACTGAAGCAATAAACTTTTTAGTAATATCTTCAATTCCAGGAGTTCAAAATTGTCCCCAATGATGAAGAGACACAAGGACTCATCTACCGTGCATTGTCTTTACTATACTTGGCAGCTTCAAACCCTCAATAAACTAATCTTTTAATTTACTAAATTTTGGAGGAATGCGTTCATTTGTAAAAAGTTGCAAGCAAAAGATAATGAAAGAAGTAGTAAGCATATCAGCATGATAGGACATCTAAAAACAAATGGCGCAAAAAGACCTAATAGGACGAATATTATCTTTATGAAGATTCAAACCAGTGGGTGAATCCTCTTGGTAATGGTCCAATATTGCAAAAGGAAGAGATTTTTAATTCATGTCAAAGTCATAAATGTAAGAGATCATAAAATTAAAGGAGTTCTAGTACCACACAGAGAGGCATACCAGTGATAATCCTCCTAGGATTGAGCTCCCTTACTGAATCAAGAAGTCTAGATAGGCCATCAGGAGTTTGAGCATAATCCACAATGACACCAAAGGCCTGCTCCTCATCTATTAATTCAAACCTACCAGGTACTGCATCAATCTCTTCAATCCCTCTTACAATGTCCTCCAGTGGTGCCCCAACTGCGATCCCAACAGCTACAGCTGCGAGAATATTGTAGATGTTATGCCTCCCAAGTAATCCTGATGAGATCTCCAATATACCATGGGGTGTGTTAACCAAAACCTGTGTCTCAAAAAGGGAGAGCTCAAACTTTATGGCATGAACATCTGCATTTTTATTCTCCATAGAGAAGGTCACAACAGGTACATCCGGGTTCCCTTGTGCAATGAAAAAAGGTGCATTTGGATCATCAATGTTGACAATCTTCCTATGCCTTTCAGGATCCACCATCCTAGCAAACAACTTAGCTTTAGCATCTCTATACTCCTCCTCAGTTCCATGAAATTCCAAATGATCCCTCGTCAAATTAGTGAAAACTGCAATATCAAAATCAACCTCATCACACCTCCCTAAAGCCAATCCATGAGAAGATGTTTCCATCACAACAGCTTCAGTACCATTATGGAGCATCTTAGCCATCACATTCTGCACCAAGACAGCATCAGCCGGCGTTATGTCAGGAGACTCCAACTTATTCTCGCCGTGCAGATAGTATGCAACATTACTCAACATACCAGTCCTCAACCCAATAGCCTCATACATTCCTTTGATCAAATAGGCAGTGGTTGTCTTACCACTAGTCCCAGCTATACCAATCACAGCCATATCCTTTGAAGGGTACTTATAAAATGCTGCAGCCAAAGCTGGCAAAACAGCATTAGTATCCTCCACAATGACCAACGCCTTACACACCAAAGTCTCCTCAATATCAATCTCCTTACTAGCTACAACTGCAACAGCACCTCTCTTATCAGCCTCACTCAAAAACAAGTGACCATCAGTTTTCCTCCCCACACAACACACAAACAAGTCACCTGCACTCACCAGCCTCGAATCATGCTGAATCCCACTTATCTCCACCTCCAAGTCCCCGGCAACCGAAACCGGCACCACTTTGCTCTCATCCAAAAGCTCAGCCAAACTAACCCTGAACTTTGGCTCCACAACGTTCACCTTCGCTTTCCCATAGCTATCCAAATCCAAATCAAAATCCAACAAGGACCCTCCACGACTTTTCTGTTGATTATTTTCACTCATACTCATATCAAATGTACTTTCATCCTCCTCTGAATCATTATCAATCGCAGTAAGCCCTTGTAGCTCATTAATCTCATTCAAATCCACCACCTCCTCAGGCTCCAACTCTTCAATTCCTTCCACAACATTCACATTCTCCACGCTATCAGGAGCTTTAATGAGGCCTTTCTTAATAAACTCCTCTCTTTTCAAAGCAACAGCTTTATCAATCTCACCAAACAAATCATCCCCATTGTTTTCACTGTACGTGGAGTGAGTACTCACAGAAGGGTCCTCAGAATCGGCAATGGCATTGAGATACGTGGACTGGTTCTTCTCAAAGTCCTCTTCTTGGGCTTTTCTGGCCCGGGAAGCTTGTAGGTGGATTTGTTCGAACTTAGAAACTCCGTGTGCGGTGTCTTCTGGAGCCTCCGGAGGGTCGTTCTCCGAGGAGCTGGGGTAGAACTTGCCGTCAGGGCCGGTGGCTCGCAGTGGTGGCCGGTGGTGGAGAGAGAGGAATTGCATCTTAGGTAAAGAAAGGAAATTGGGCTTAAAAGGGAGGTCACTGTTTAGAGAGAGAAAGTTTGAGTGGGGAGAGAGAAAGAAGGTGAAAGTGGAAGCCATCGGTGAGTACGTAAGTTTAGCGAGTGGCAGTGAAACTGGCGAAGGAAGCAAAAGAAAGAAGAAAGGGGCTTACGGGAGTTTTTCTTGGTGGGGTCCACTTCGGGGATAAGCTTTAGAATCCTAAACGCTGCGTTCAACTTTTAAGTTGTGAAACGGAATCCTAAGGTTATCTCCAACCAGAGCAGTGTTTTGGTGCAATAAATCTACTATAAGAAAAGCACCAAATTTTACCATCAAAATGGTGCAATAAATTTGATATATTATTATTCATTGTATCAAAAATGTAAAAGATAACTTTGACTTTTTACTTTTTGATATATTCTTTTTACGTCCTTTTCACAAATTTATTTATTTACATAATTTATTAAGTAATTAAATTTAAAATATATATTACTTTACGTAAAATATATCATTACAAAAATCTAATTGAGACATTTAAAACGAGACTAATATTGAATATAATATTAAATTTATTTTTAATATTTATTTTTAATGCTTATTTATAACTTTTATAAATTCATTAATAAAATATGTTAAGAATAAAAAGTAAATTTGAAATAAAAAGTACATAAATTTAAACCACACCATTGATTTTAAAAATTAAAACTCAACAAAAATATTTGAAATTACAACCAGACTAAAATAAATTACAACGGAAACCAGACTCAAGATTATAATCAAACTAAAATTACAATAATCAAATTAAAAGTAAAACTAAAGCACTTGAAAATATTAATTTAACATAAATAATTAATAGTTTGGAAGGCCATCCCCATTTCCTCCAAAATCAAAATATTGGCTAAAGCCACTAGATGAGCCAGCTCCTCCTTGAGGTTCTCCTTCTTTAGCTCTTTTGGCATAAATTTTCATTTGTTCATTTCTGAAAGCCTCACGCATCATTGGATCTTTGATGGAATCCAAATCTTTGCATACAATTTTATTGTCTTCCCGTCTTTGGCGTAGCTCTAATTATTTTTGCCTCACTTTTAGCTCGTAACAACTGAAGTTCATAATTTTTTTCAAGAAGAGATTGACTTTCATGAAACATTCATTTTATTTCATTATTTATGGACATAAAAAGCTTTTTCATTTCCTCATTTTGTTCCTTTTTCATTTTTTCTTTCTTCCTCCCAATTGGACTATTGGCTTCATCATTTCTTTTAATAAATGGATCTTCAACTTCAAAATCATTACTTAAATCAATACAAAATGATGATGATCCTATTGACTTATATGATTTTTGAGATTCGGACGGTGACATTTCATTTGGATCGTTTTTTATGACCAGACGCTTTCTCTCTACTAGTATCAGCATATTTCTCTATATTTTTTAGAATCGGCCATACATGATCAAATTTTAAACCTTTTTAAAATCTTGGATCTTAAATGAGTAAATCTTTTGCTTTCTTGAGCTGCAAGACAACAATGTAACTTAAGTTAGATTTTAGGATATAAATCAAACGTATTTCAATTCATACAAAGAAAAATAAATAAATAAAGCACTTACAATATCTTGTTCAGAAGTACCATTTGGATTCAAGTTTTCAATTTGCTAAACACATCCTCTGAATTTTCCAATAGCTGTCATTATAGTTTGCCATCGAGCATGTAAAGATCTCCAAGGTCGAATAGTAGTGATATGATTCGACATCATTTGATGGTATTCAGTTATGATGCGAGACCAAAACTGAACCATAGATTGATCTCTACCAGTGACTGGGTCTTGTGAAACATTAAGATATACATGGCACAGGACTCGATCTTCTTCAACTAAATATGATGCACTTCGAGAGGTAATTGAAGGCTTTACCCCAAAATTAGAGCTTGCCATTTTTCAGATAGGTTTGAAAGAGTGCGGATAGGTTTGAAATAGTGTTATAGTTTAAGATTTCAAAGAGTGTTAAACGAACAAGGGTTTTAGTTTAGTAGAACAAATAAACTATTTATAGAGATGTTGTGGATAAGGTACGAATACTAATTAATGGTTGAGATAAATGCAATCTAATCCAACGGATGGGAAGAGATAGAGTTAGATTCTGTGCACAGATTCCTTATCTTGTCTTAGATATTGTGTTGATAGGGTACGAATCCTAATTAACTATTGAGATGAGTGCAATCTAATCCAACGGAAGAGAAAAGATAGAGTTAGATTCTGTGCAGAGATTCCTTATCTTGTCTTGGATATTGTGTTGATAGGGTACGAATACTAATTAACGGTTGAGATGAATGTAATCTAATCTAACAAATGGGAATCGATAGAGTTAGATTCTATGCAGAGATTCCTTATCGATAGAGTTAGATTCTGTGCAAAGATTCCTTATCTTGTCTTAGATATTGTGTGGATAGGATACGAATACTAATTAACAATTGAGATGAATGCAATCTAATCCAACGGCTAATAAGAGATAGAGTTAGATTTTTTTTGCACAGCTTCCTTATCTTATCTTGAATTATTTACTATATAAGGGAACGAATCACTATCAGATTGTTCTTTGAACCCTTCACCATATTTGTCTACAAAAATGAGTACTAATGGTAGTTCTTCTCATATATCATCCTCATCTTCATCCTCATCATCGGAGGATGAATTGGATCTCACTTCTGCAATATTAGCACAAAATAAAACATTACTGTCTGCATACACTAATAACAACCTTGCAATGGATTACCATATGAACAATATAGTGAACCAACCAAAGCAAAAAGGCTTAATCTTCGGTCATAGAGTAATTTATCGTGATCATGTTACAACAAGTCAAAGACTATGAGATGATTATTTTGCAAAAAATCCAAGATATAATGTAGCAATGTTTCGTAGGCGATTTCGAATGATTTGAAATTTATTCCTACGACTTGTTGATGCTGTTGAAGGTCATGATGTTAACTTTATGCAACAGAGAGATAGATGTGGTAAACTAGGATTGTCTAGTTTACAAAAAGTAACAGCAACATTTCGAATGTTGGCGTAAGGTGTATTAGCTGATTCAACAGATGAATACATTAAAATTGGAGAATCAACTGCAATTGAAAGTACGAAAAGGTTTTGTCGAGCCATTGTGGAGGTCTTTGGACAGATTTATCTAAGAGGACCGAATGCTGATGATGTTGCAAGGCTGCTTTAAATTAATGAAGAACGAGGTTTTGTTAGCCCCAAAATTTTTTATGATTAATTAAGCATGATTAGATTTAAATTAAGTAAAATGAGTTAGCATTAATTTAGTTGATATTAATTAGTAATAATGACATTAAGTAAACAAGTATGTGACATTAAATGAAGTTAGTTGATATAAATTAATGTGTAATAAATGTGTTAGTTGAATTAAATGTCTTGGATAAGTTAGTTAGGCTTAGAAAGGCAAGTGGGCCTTGGGCTTAAGTTGTTTGGTTATAAGAATAAGAAGAAGATGGAAGGAAGAAGGATGGGAAGG
>JANZLH020000397.1:2130686-2148488 GCA_026770325.2 Erythroxylum fimbriatum
GAGTCGACCCGAGGTTGCATCCTATAGTGCAATTCTTGGTATAAATTTATTTGACCGGTTTCCAAGAATCAATCTTATGATTGAACGATAAGCCGCGCATCACTATGTTATTGAGAATGATGTCAGTTGATGATTTGAGATGGTCATAGAATAGCTGTTTATAAGTAGATGATGTATGTGAAAATTGTGGTTTGGGATCCTTACTTCTTACAACCTATTAAGTAGGTATAAGGATTAATCAGATAAACGAATAGTTCATGCCGGCTTTTAGTAGAATAGAGAAAAGTTGGGCTTACTACGGGTTTTGGTGGCGTTAAGCCTACCCATTCCCTAGTGCCAACACGGCCCAAAAGGTGGGTCGTGTCAGTTACCAACCATAATTACCACATAAATGGAAAGGTGGTAATTAGATTTAATCCCCAGAAAGTGGAGATGGTTTGTAAGGTAGAGAATGAATAGCTAATACACTGTGTTTTATTACTCAAAGAAATAGGTATGGAGATTGCAATTACAAATGTATATGCAGTAAATCACACGTTCCAAAGGCAAGGTGTGTAGAGGGACTTGAAAGAATTAGTAATATTATAAAGACTCCGTAGACACTACTAGGGGACTTAATTACACACTAAAAACGAATGAAAAAAATGGGAGGGAGATAATGGAAACAACAAGGTTGTAGAGAATTACAGGAATTGGTGAATAATTAAAGTCTGTTTGATTTGAAATGGTATGGAGCTAAGCTTACTTGTAATAATAAACAATATAGGGAATGTTTCCTTATTAGAAAACTTGATAGATGTATGGTGAATGGTCAGTGGCTAGTGCATTTTCCTCTAAGTTGCGCTATGTTTGAAGAACCTAAAGTCTCAAATCGTAGCCCAGTGGTAATGGATCTAAAGTATAGTGCAGAAAGGAGGTGTGCACCCTTCATGATTTTCAGCCATTTGATGGAGCTTCCAGGCTTCAGGGAGATACTTAGGCAGGGGTGGTAGTGGAGATTCCAGGCACTAAGAGCTACAAGATAAGTATGAAGTTGAAGGGATTGAGAAGCCAATTGAAAAAGCTAAGGAGAGAAACTCAGAAGTTAGAATAGAAGGAGACTCACAAGGCATTGGAGGAGTTGAAGATTTGTCATAATAGACTATTAATCAAACGAGATGATATGCTAAGAAAGAGGAAGGAACATAAGCTGATATTAACATATAAACAAGTCTTGTTAAACGTCAATACCTTACTAAGATAGAAATCAAGAATAGTATGGCTGAAGGAGGGAGGGAGATGTACAAAATTCTTCATAAGTGTTATTTCAGCAAGGAGGAACAAGAATGTTTGGAATATGAAGTTGTTCTGAAGTATGAGAATCAAGAAATCAAAAAAAAGTGTTACATTTGAATATTTCTCCAAACAATATAGAACTGAAACTAGAGGTAAGAAAATACCACAAGAGGTGGTAGTTGAACTCAAATAGGTGGCAAAACAGGATAAGGATGAAGTAGTAAGGGAAGTAACAAGAGATGAGATTAAGAAGGCAGATGGCTACAACGGTAAGTTTATTAGAAAAAACTGGGATATTATGGGGGATGAAGTAATTGGAGAAGTGCAAGAGTTTTTCCATAATAGAACTATGCTAAGGGAATGAAACAAAACATTTATGTGCCTTATCCCTAAATAAAGAAATGCTATAAGGCTAGAGCACTTTAGGACAATTACGTGTTGTAATATCCTCTACAAAACAATCACCAAGATATTAGCAAATGGAATAAAAAGGAGCCTGGGGAAGATAATAAGCTCTAATCAAAATGCTTTCTTGAAAGGAAGGTCAGTAGCTACTAATATTCTACTTTGTTAGGAACTTCTGGAAGGGTACCATCCAAAGAGAAAAAGAACAACTGCACAATTAAAATAGACCTAGCTAAGGTATATGACTCGATCAACTAGAGCATTCTTTTTAAAATTCTAATATCCAGATTTGTTTAGAGTGTTGGATTGAAGAATGTGTAACAGTGGCCTCTATATCTGTTTTGGTTACTAGGGAACCTACTAGATTAATTAAAGCTAGGAGGGGCTTAAGGCAGGGGGATCCACTATCCCCCTACTTATTTGTTCTTTATATGGAGGCCTTGTCCACCCTCTTTGCTAAGAATACAAGGATTCACCTAGAGTTCCAATATCATCACAGATGTAGGGGTATGAAGCTCACGCATGTTACTTTTACTGATGATCAGTTGTTGGTTTGAGGGATGATAAATACTCAATAAACTTACTTATGCATAAAGTAGAGGAGTTCCAAGAGATATCAGGATTGAGAAACAATCCAACAAAAAATTGGTTCTATTTATTAAGAAACTCCAATAAAGAGGTAGCTTTAAAAGCTATAGATATAGGATTGAAGCAAGGGAACTTACCACTCAAGTATCTAGGAGTGCCTATTTCCCAAAAGAAGATAACAGCTGCAGAATGCAAACCATTGTTGGACTCAATAAATGGAAAAATGAACCATTGGAGCAACAGGTATCTAAGTTATAGGTGTAGACTCTAACTCATCAAGTCAATTTTGAGCAACATAACTAACTACTAGATGAACCATCTTTCATTACTGAAGAGCATTCTCAAGGAAATAGACAGAAAACTTATAATGTTCTTATGGAACGACTTGAGTTAAGGAAAAAGCAAAGAAAAAATAAGTTGGAGAAAAATTTACAAACCTAAACATCAGACAGGGTTGGGTATTTACTCATCAAGGCTGATTAGTAATGTCAACTTGGAAAAATTTTTGTGGTGGATGTGTAGTAGGAAGGAAGACTTATAGGTGAAGTGGATACATACATATCAGGGATGTTTAGAGACATTCTAGGGATAAGGCAATGGATGCAGAACTTGGTATTTCATAAGATTGGGAATGGTGAAAGCATGCACTTTTGGTATGATAATTGGCATTGTGGGGGTCCTCTTTATAAAGTGGAACAACTACAACAATTAAGGTTGGTGGTGAGTGCAGAAACTAAAATAAGCAGGTTTATAAAAGATAACCAATGGAATTGACCTTTTTACAATAACAAAAGTTTAAGAATCATCTTCGATCAAATGCCAAGCTGCCAGGAGAATGAAAATGATGTAATTCAGTGGAAAGCTGATAGATCTAGGAATTTTAGCACAAAGTCTTACAAATTTCTGATGTAGGAAGATCAAAACACAAGGATTTAATGGACTAAACTAGTTTGGGACACAGACATCTAATGAACATGTTCTTTTATACATGAATGTAGAAGCTTGGAGATGGTTTGCTAGGAAATTATACACCAAAATAGGAT
The DNA here is from genome assembly GCA_026770325.2 of Erythroxylum fimbriatum. Lineage (NCBI taxonomy): Eukaryota > Viridiplantae > Streptophyta > Magnoliopsida > Malpighiales > Erythroxylaceae > Erythroxylum > Erythroxylum fimbriatum. The sequence goes on from JANZLH020000397.1 coordinate 2,133,998, forward strand.
GGGCTTTATATTTAGAGGAATAGCTACTAGCCTTTCTATAAACATAAAAGAGAGATGGTTATTGGGTTGAACCACCTTGTATAAAGAGATCAGTAGGAACCATAACTAGGTAATCTAGAATTTTGTTGTTGTACTAGCCTAAATTTTGTGCATCAGTGTACTGTACATAAACTTTATATATGAAACGTATTATCTTTCAAAAAAATAGAAATATGCAAAGAAAAGGGTTAAGATTTAGAGTACTATAGTTAAAACAACAGTAAATCATCTTCTTTTTTATTAGTTTCCATCTAAATTATATTTATAAATATAAAAGAATTATATTATATTGCTAAGAAGTAAGCTAATGATGTCACAGAAGTTGGGTGAATAAAGGAAGATGAGAAGAGGCCATCTTTAGCCTTAGCCTAGTGGAGAACTTGTGACCACAACCTTTTTCCCTTATCCAATCTTTATATTCCTTTCACATCATATGTAATTGTTCCAATCTATTCCTATCCTAATGTAAATTCCCAACTAAAAACCATTCCAAAGTCATATACAATCAAAACGGCCAGTTATTAATGGAATTCCTTGTCGACTCTCTATAAAATATTCATTTAGACGGGGGCTTCCAAAAGCATTGTAGGCTAAAGCTGAGGTTTGTTCATCTACTCCTTGTTTAAGTTTTGAAACAAAATAATGCTTTTAACTTTATTAATATTATTATCATTACATTTTTGAATCAAAAATCTTACCAAAGGCATACTGCCTACTTTAGTCTTTGGCAAATTCAGCCCTTTTTACACTAGACAAGTAAACACCTTGAATCATAACTTTTGTATAAAAAGAATGAATCTAATCTAAGCAAGCTAGGTGATTTATTCTTGAACAAATGTCAAAACCCTTTAAAATAAAACTAAACATAATTTTTTGTTAAAATCTTTCAAAAGATCCCCTTCATGAGCATTGGTCAGTTAGGAGCAAGCTCTTCAATGTCTTATTGGTTTAGTGATAGTTGTATTTGATTTAATTATCAGGCAATCAAGACTAGTGACAATAGAGTAATCCAAGTGAAGGAAGAAAATTTTCTATGTACTTTAATGTGTTTGGAGGTTTTTAAGTGGAATTTTCATAATAAAAATCACGTTCTACATTTTGTTTTAAGGTAGGTCAGCACACATGAAATTTTTAACATTTCTTCTTTAGTGTGGTCTAAAAGTGTAATTTCATATAGATGAAGAGAGTATTTAATTAAACTTCACACTTATGATGAGTTATAATTTGTAGTGGCATTCAAAGTGGATTTACCCATGATAAGCTTAGGTTCTAGATGTCACTATTTGAAGAAAATGAAACTGAATGTGAATGTCACATGTGTTTTTCATATGCTGACTTTGACCCATACGATGTGACTATGCTAGTTCAAGGGTTCCTTGATTAACATTATCTATTATTTTTCTTTCTTCAAAAAAATGTGTAATTTAATTAGATATTGAATTTAACAGAGATTCTGAACTTGATAAAGATGTGTAAAGTTTTCTTGTCTAATTATTTGAAGTACGTGTATGATATGATTTGAAGGGTAGTAAAATTATTTGTTTTTTCTTGAAGTAATTAGCTTGGATAAACAGTCATATAAAGATACAATTATAAGAGGGAGAGAACAACATTTTGTAAAACATAAAACTTACTTTCTTAACATTGATGATTACAAGTTAGGGTATAAATTCAAACTTTCTAGAAATGAATCCTAAAAGAGCTGGAGTTGAAAAAAATAATGAAAGGTACATAAGATTCCTATAATTAAAGAACATGTTTTAATTAAATACTTCATAACTTTTTGTTTGTTTGTCTTTCTTGTGTGACAAACCCGAGGATTGGGTTTTAATTTTGGCATGATGGGACCCTCAATTTATCTTAACCATACACTATGAAGGAGGAGAAAGGTATAATTTTGTCATAGATCAAGATCATTTGACCATATTTACATAGCAACGAATTTGGGCTATAAAGAGGTTAGATTTTTTAGTTATAAATTTCCTTATAAATATTTTGAGGATGGAATTGGAGACTTAAGAAGTGAGGAAGACTTTATCGTCATGATTAATGTAATTGAAGAAAAAAAAGCTATGAAATTGTGGAGGTTTTTTCTAATAGTGTTGTGTATCCCTTATTGAGAGATAAGAAAAGGTGTTCCAAAGATGGTGAACAAGTTGATTATGAGGTTGCTGAGATTGATCAACCTACTTTTAAGGAGGGAAAATAGCCTGACACAAATGACGGTGAGAAAGGATCAATTAGTAACTTTGATGATCTAAAATATGTGGGTGAGGAAGAAGAAGTTAGTAACTTCGATTATTCTAATTCAGCTGATGTTAATGATATATTTGATGAGGGAAAAGGTGAAGATGAAAAAGGTAGTTTATAGTGGTGTAAACAAAATCCTAATAAATAACATAATAGGTATAGATACAAATTCAATATATATGAGCTTAGGAGCGTGGATGCTAGTTCAGATGAAGAAGGGAGAAGAAGTCCTAAATTATTAGAATTTAATATATATAATGATATGTTGAGGCCAATTGATTTAAATGTTGGTATTTCATTTGATTCGGTGAAAGCATTTAGGTAAGCTCCAGTGTAAAATGTTGTTGAGAAGGGTTTTGATTATGTATATGTCAAGAATGAGAGATGTAGAGTAACTATTGTATGTAAAAAGGGTTGTGGGTGGATGATACATGCTTCTTCAAGACAATATGGGATTGTATTTCAAATTAAAACATTTCAAACTAACCATAAGTCATAAGTGTCGTAGAGAATACCATAAAGGAAAATGTAAGGCATTATGGATTATAAAGAAATATCTCTTGTATTTTAAAGATTGCCCTATATGGGAGGCTTAAGGGTGCACTTTTAAGGGACTTTAATGTTGAGATTACAAAAGAAAGGCATGTACAACAAAAAATTTTACATTAGAGCTTTTGATAGGTGAAGAGGGAAAGCAATTTCAAGATTTGAGGAGGTATAGATTAGTTATATTGAAGTACAATCTAGATAGTACTTTTATAATCAAGTATCCGCAACTTTTGATTCCATATGTGTGTGTGTGTGTATGCTTAGATGCTTATAGAAAGGGTTTCTTGGCTAATTGTAGGCTTGCGATGTATATCGATAGTTGTCAATTAAAAGGTAAGCATGGAGGGAAATTGCTTTCGGCCATTTGATTGGATGTAAATAACAACGTGTTTCTAATCACATGGGCTATGGCTAGATTTGAGAATCAATTATCATGAAAATAGTTTCTTGGATATTTATAAGAAGACATTAGACATTATCAAGATCACAATTAGGTCTTTATTTTCAGTCAATAAAAGGTAAAATTGTGTTATTGGGTTTTCTTTTTATCTTATAAACATTCATTTATAGTTATGTACATTTACCAAGTGCGTTAACATGCTTTGTGGGTTAATTGAAATAGAGTTTGGAACAAGTGTTTAATGTTGATATTGCTGGTGTTGAATATAGATATTGTACAAGGCATACTTATGCCAACCTTCAAGCTAAATTTAAGACAACAAAGGTTACAAAGAGTATAGTATATAATGGGGTAGAGCATATACCTTCAATGAATTTGAGAGTTATATGATTGTTTAATTTTGGTTGGCATTTGAACTTTAATGTATATGGTTGTTTAAGTCGTGATGGACTTCTCCTTTTTTCCTTAAACAGGTACATGAAGCAATTAGAAGGTATTGACAAGTCAATATATGACTGTTTAGACAAAATACCAACCTCCAAGTGGTGCAGGGACACTTATAGTGTAGAGCTTGAATATGACATGTTGGTGAAAAATCATTGTGAAAGCTTTAATGCTTACATCAAGGATGCTTGGGACAAGTCAATCATAACAATGCTTGAGATAATTGGAACAGTAATGATGAAGACATTTAAGAAGAAAAAGGAGGGGATGGAGAAACTTAATGGATCTTTTTCCTAGGATCTAAAAAACCTAAGAGAAGTTTAAACAAATTTCTAGTAAATGGATGCCATACTTTAGTGGTAGGAGATTGTTTAAAGTGGAGCATATGAATTTTGACTAACATATTGTTGATTTAGGAAATAGGGTATGCACATGCAGAAAGTGGCATTTACGTGGAATTCATTGTCAATATGCTTATGTTGCAATCATAAACGATAGTGGTAAAGTAGAAGACTATATGGACTTGATGTATATTAAATTCAAATTTGGAGCTGCTTATGCATATAATATTTTTTTGATTCCTAGTAAGGATTTATGATTGATCGTTAACGAGTTTTATAGTTCTAAATTCCTTTCACCACAATATGTGAGAAGGGTTGGAAGATCAAAAAAGGCAAGGAGTAAGGAGGTAGGAGATTAACATAACCCATATAAAGCTACTTAGAAAGGACTTTAGATGACATGCAAAATACACAAACAATATGTTCACAATTCAAAAACATATTACAATAGAATACATGATAGTCAAACTAACCAATTGACATAAGAACCAACACAGTCGTTAAAGAGAAGAAGAAGAAACAATCTTTTTTTTTGTGTATGTGCACATTAAGACTAGCTATTCATCTATGTAAAGCTCATTTTGGTTAGCAATTGTTTGTTTATAATGTTTTTTTTTCTTCTGTATATCTATTTTTTTATATAACTCTTATTTATCAAATGAATTTCTCTCTGTGTGTGTGCTTTGGGTGGAAATTATAGTTGTTTTAGCTTATTTTGCTCATGTTGTCAGTTTAGGGTATTTGTACTACACACAAACTGTCCATTAATAGTTTACTTTGTAAGTGTCATACTTATTCAACTTGTTAATGATTTGTCCATTATTTGCAATATTTCCTATATGCTTATGGGTGTCTATCCATACTTGGTGATAAATATATCATTTCCTATTACTTTATTTTTATATTTGTGTTATTATTAATTGAAGTATCAATCATTCGATATAATATTTATTATGTCATTATATGAAATAAATAATACAAATAATGAATAAAAAAGAACTGCATAGCCCTTTCCAAATAAGATAATACTAATACATTAATACTAAAAAAATATTTAATATTAATCCATACTTTAATAGGGTAAATTTATTTTTTATAACAAGTACATTGTTAAGTAACACCCAACAATTATAATAAAAATGATCCAATTACAAATCAATAGCCTCCTTAGCAATAAGTCATATAATTGATTCTTTAAATTTTCGTTGATCTCTCGAGGTTCATTGATTACATTTATACTTCTTGTGAATTTTTTGTCATGTCATACAAAGTAATCACATTTTTGTTTGCTTTGAAAATAACAAGAATAACACAAATTTAGTCATTGTCAATATAAAATCAAATTTAAAAAATTGAATATGTATTTAAATTTTACCTTAAATTGGGCACCTCTATAAAATTGACTTGTTGGGTTGAACTTGGTTCTATATGTCCTTATATTTGTTACCAATCCACAATCACAATAATGTAAATGATTTTCACTCTTATTGGCTACACTACTAGACAAACTTATCATTTTTATTTCTTCAATTGAGAGAATAAATGAATACAAAAATTAACCTATTATGTGATTGGATATGATCCCAGTGCAAGAAGTTGAGATGATTTAAGCTAAAATATAAAATGATGCAAGTAGTCACCATTATTAGCTTGTTTTTTTTCTACAAAATCTTTTCCTATTATCTAATCCAAAATTAAGGTGAATATGATATTTCATATTTAAAATAAAAGAAAATAAACTAAAAGTAATTCATCACAATCAAAGAAATTGAGATAGCTAAAGAATGAAAATTTGACCAATAAAATAATGGTACATGGACTTCGAATCACCCTAGGATTTCTAATGCAATCTTGATTTTATTAACCAATTTATTTAAAATTCATTGGACAGTGAAAATTCCTAAATTATGCTACTTATGACTATTAACACTTAATTTCATGTTGATTAATTGAAATCTCTTTATAATTAAAACCCCTAGAATTTTATTATTAAGTTTGACCCTAAGATAGAGGATTTATGTCGACCTATATCTAGGTTTACATTTAACTCCTTTAAATTGGGTTAGATACGTTCATACATTGGATTTCTCAATCTCATTTTGATGAAATCATACATAAAATAATATGCTAGTGAAATTAATTTAAAGATAAAGAAGAGAACATAATTGAATCGTAATAAAATTAAATAACATAATTGAATCTTAATAAAATTAACTAATAAATTAAATTAAATCTAAATCACTACAAGGCTTATTCAGAGTTCATCTAATCCAGAAACCAAAATGTAGTTAGTTCATGATAATAGAAAAAAAAACATTAAAAATGAAGAAAAGGTTGGAAATCCTTAAATTCATGGTTGGAATCCTTGAAATCTCTAACCCTTCATTCTAGATTTTTGAAAATGCTATCTAAAGGAGTTTTCTTGGTTGTTTCTTCTTCCTTTTGCCATTATATGTTTTCTTTTTCGGTATTTTCTGCCACTCTCCTTATCTGTAGCTCAATTTAATATTTTTATATTCAAATTTTAGATAAAGAAAGATACATTGGAACAATATGGGTTGTTGATGATAATATAGCTCAAATTAAGTGTGTAAGAGTTTTCAAAAGTAACACATGTACAAATACAAGTGTGTATCATTAGCTTGGCCTTCTCACAATTCAACACGAGTGAATTACCAACCTATATATACATAACCACAAGAAATACTCAACACGCCTCCAAACTCTCTTACACGACCATATACACTGCCCTATTTTTTGCATTTAGATTAATGTTAATTTAAAAATTTTGGTTTATTCTTGTATATCCTTCATTTGAATTCATTTAAATAAATAGACATAAATTAACAATAAGGCTTTTATTATTAATGCATTTTCTATGATTGATGTGGAGTATTATGGTGTTTATATCATTATACTATACAAAGAACATTTGAAAGAGTGGAGAGGCATCTTTGAAGATAATTGTTGAAACACTTTGAATAGTTATAAAATTAAAAAAAAAAACACTTTGAATAGTTATTGAATCGCTATTATCTATGTATAATGATATTTAATAATTATATTTGCTTGAATCTACGTTTTCAATAATTCTATTTTGTAATTATAATAAAAATGTTGGTGAATTGTCTTCATTAATTTGTACATTTCAAAATCTAATGAGATATATCCATATATAGATGGAGGCTTACTTGGTGAGTCGATTTTAATTAATACAAAAGAATTGGAGGGAGGAGGAGCACTAAACGACAGGATTGTGAAAGGGTTAAAAATTTTTAGGTGTCCCATCCCATTTCCTCTTTCAAATATTATTCCTTTTAAAATAATGATGTGCAATGCAAGTTTCCATATTTAATATGGTTGTTTGCTACTCTCCGTTTTGGGTCCAGCCAAAGTCAATAATAGTAGTCGTCCACGTTACAAACGTTACGACAAGTGTGTAATGAAGTAACATGTACTTCATGATGCAATGCAACAACATTGTTTTCCCTTTTTTGCTCGGTTTATCCCTATTTTCTTCTTGTCTTCCCCTAAGCTAGAAATAGTTTCACATTCTGGGATGGACAAACATATTTAAAATGGGAGGATGAGATATAGCCTTATGGGAGTGGTTGAGGTCCTTAACCAATCCAACGGACAGACATCACATTTCAAAGAGTCCTTGACGGAGACGCAAGCTCAGAGGGGGTTTGGCTTTGGGGGTGCCCCAGTCTTAACCGAAACGCTTGTCAGACCCCAATCGGGGGTTTGCTTACTTGGCTTCATTTTTTCTAATAACCCTACCCGGACAATTCACTTGCACGCTGTACGTTTCTCCATCAACTTCTACGGGGGAAATTTGAAAGTTACGCGTCACCATCTTGTGTTTTCTGTTTCCTACATATATTTTTTTTTTACTAAATAATGTTTAAATCCGCTACTCTCTCGAGGTGAAAAAATCTCAGTTACCGGACGATTTGGGTTATGACAATGGACGGATGACATTTTGGTGGACACACACGACGAGAGCAATGTGGACAGGACACCTCTATTTTTATTGTTACTGTTAAAAAACCTCTTAAACACCATTATTACAAATTGATGGATGACGACGATACTGTCAAAGTCCTAAATTGAAATCCTGACATGAGGCTGACAACGTAGCAACAAGCAAAGACAACAACGTTTCCACATAAACCCCAACCTATACTACACACTTTCCCATGGAAAATCCTTACTCTCCACCCAAAATTACTGAAACGTTTACCCTTGCGTGTAGTGTTGGGATTTAGGAACAATATTTGCTTTCATTCACGGTAATGGAAATAGGTAAAGAAGAATCATTTTAAAGCATCTGATTTTGAGGTGAGGACTGAGGACCCCTCCCCTCATCTCGGTTGCTGGACATCTTTTTTTTTTATATCCTTTTTATTTGTGTATACAGAGAGGGAGATAGGTAGGGACAGGTTTGTGTGTGTTGAAATTAAATGGTGATTGTTGAAGAGTTGAATGGCGGAGGTAGAGGAATGGGAAAGCAAAGCCATACCCTTTTTCTTCTTTTCTAGCTTGAGCTTAAAGCTTTTCCCTCGTTGTCAAGCATATACAATTAGCTAGTCAATATCCATAATAACTACCCATTCATATCCTTCATTTTCCGTTCTCTCTCATTTTCAGCCCTCCTTTAATGTCATAGAATCAAGAGAAAGTGGTCACACAATTGACCAAAGGAGCAGTGATGATCGTTTCCTTTTAGTAGTGGATGATGAATGGACATGGTTACTGTTCTCGTTTCAGCATTTCTACTTCAATTCAAGAACTAGCTCAGGTACCCCCCTCTCCTCTTGCTGTGTGTGTATAAGAACTGTCTTGAGGACTGTGTAATTGCATTCTCCCAGATCCTTATGTCAGTGTCTTTGAAGAATTTAGTGATAATACAGGATGCTTGACGGTTGTTTTTAGCTTGCTAGTTTTCTTTCGTTCTAGTCTCAACTTTCCCTGTAGATTCCTAAGTTCGTTGGATAATGCTTGCCTGAAAAGGATAGGTTCTTAATTCTAGTCTCTCAACTTGACCCTTGTTTACTAGATTTGCCACAAAGGTAATGGAAGCTCCTAACATGACCAAGCTTCTAAATGTTCAATATGTTAAGACTCCTGAATAAAGAACTTAAATACAGAAACTGTTGGTTTTCACTGGATACTTGTTTTTATTAATTTGACATACAAAAGTTGTTTTTCTTACACAGAGTTGTATCTCTCACATTGGACAGACTTGACTTTGGTGTGCATAATGGAAAAACGATCAGCTAGGAGTCCCATGCCAAAGAGCCCCATCCCCAGCCCCAAGAGTCCTGTAGCCTATGAGAAGTACAAGTCAAGATGTGCATATGGTTTAATTAATTTCTTCCATTTCCGTCGAAGTAATTCAAAGAAGCTGATCTCTAATGCGATACACTTGAGCAGGCATGTTGCTGGTAAGATTTCCATCGATTTGTGTCCCATTACCTCATTATTTTGCTTCAACCATGGTGCATAAGTAAGCTGTTTGTGATTTTTAAAAGCTTGACCTACTTTACTGTGTCAGTATGATGAATTTAGAGAGAACGATATCTCTAAAAGAAATACTTGTCAGAGCTTGATGAATTAAGGATGCTTTTTATTTGTTCCGGTCTTAAACCAAGGATAGCTATTAGTGACTTAGGTATTCTTGGGTCCTATAGTCACCATGTTGCTTGATCTTTGAGGGAATTGATCGATTTCCTGGGTATTACTGCTATTAAATTCTTCAATGTTTATATTATTTGTTTCGTCTGGGTATGCAGATGATGGATATGCAAGGAATAGCATGTCTGAGGATGGAGTAGATTGTATTAATGTGGCAATTGATTCTGGTAACAGAAAAGCAAAGATATTATTACAAGAATCCTCTGAGCATTATATGAAACGTAGGAATACTGCTGACAAAGTAGAGCAAGTAAGTTCTGACACTCAAATTCTTTATGATCAACCGAGGAATCAAAGGAAAGCAAACAGGACTCGGCATAGAACTCGTCGTTTGCCTATTTATGGCTGTTATGATGTGTCAACCATGGGGCACGGTGGGCCAGTTCATCAAAATATGTTAGGTACTTCTTCAAAGAAAGATTATGCAGTCCCTGCAGAAGCACTCTGCAATCAAGTTCACCCAACAAATGGAAAATATTGTAAGAGGGATGACAATATTAATGAGATCAATGTTCAAGTTCAAATAAGTGAAGAAGCTGAAGCATTTATTAATAAAAAATTGATTGATGGAGAATATCTCAGTGCAGATAAAGCAAGTTGCCAGTCAAAACATTTCCTGGACGCGTTAGAGGTCCTGAATGCAAACAGGGAATTATTCGTCCAACTCCTACAAGATCCAAATTCTCTATTGGTAAAGCATATTAAAGATTTGCGAGATTCTCAAGCAAGAAAGCAGCAGACAGAATCTTCAGCAAAAGAAAAGTTGCGAGAATCTCAAACAGGTAGTGCAGAAGATTCTGAACGTCCTGTTTGCACCAAAAAGGTCCAATCTGTTGACACATACATGTCTGGTGGAATTGATGATTCTCAATTATTAGATCAAATAGTATTACTGAAGCCTGGCCCTTCAACCTTCAATAATCAAACGGATGGAATTGGTCATGAGTCTCCTGGGCCTCACTTGAGCCTAAGGAATGTGCAACAAAGTGTTGGACCTGCATTTTTCTCCTTTGAACGAATGAAAAGAAAACTTATGCGTGCTATTGGAGTAAGCAGGACAGAGCAGCACTTGATGACAAATAAGGTTTCACTGCAAGGCTGTACCTTTGACTTTGTAGGCACTGATAGCTGCAAAGAACGCATAGGTATTCAGGCCATTGAAAGAAACTCAACAGGTGAAGAAAACTCTGCTTTTGGAGGAAAGGCTTCATCTTCTGAGGAGTTGAGAAGGGAAGAGAAGATGAATGAAGTGAAAGATTTTGGTACAAGTGTTACTAAGAAATCTGCTTCCGGTGTTGAAAACAGACATGGAAAATCAAACTCAGCAATTATGAAGCACAACAAGCACAATAAACATGATCTTATTTTTGAAGACAGAGTTCATCTCTCTGAGTCGTTAAACAATAGAAACACAAATCTTTCGAGGAAGCGAAGGCCAAAAACTTGGGATGGGATAAGTTATCTTCCTGATCACGACTTTCTATCTTTTCTGAGTGTCAGTCCTAAAAATAAGAGGGAACTTGGGTTTATAACTCCACAGATGAGATTTTCCCCGCACACCAGTTACCAAAATGAAAGTGAGAAAAAATGGAAGGACCAAAATGATGGGAACAACATCTCTAGTCCATTGATGCAGGACTCTGAGTTTCCACTCTTGGTTAAAAGAAATAGACACTTGGATCACTGCCAAACATTTGAAGAAATGCAAAATACTGACGAAAAATTTCAACCTGATATCAAAATGCAAGAAAGCATCCCCTTCTCAAACAACAACTTCATCCATAGAGGTATCCAGCTACAATTTAATCTTGATATTGATGTTCTCTACTTTTTCAGGCTGTAACAAGTTCAGAATAGTTCTGCAGGTTCTATGAAAACCCTGGGTACACAGCAGAATGAACATTCAGAAGTCACTCCCTCTGAGATGCCCTTTGAACAGGATACTTCATGCACCTGTAGTGCTTATCAAAGCAGTGATGGAGACAACACCTATCAAGAAAATGGATTAAATTTCTTTGGACTGGTAGTTCTCTATGCTGTTATCGCTCAAGTTGTTCAGAAAGAGAGTTCATTTGTTTGTTGAGGGTGTGTGCCTTGTACTTATCCTTTTGGTATTTTCTAAATGTTCAAGTTGCATAAGACACACAATTTTAATGACAGTTTCAGGATTCACCTGTGGAAGATCAGAAATCAGCAAATGTAACAGGTGACTATTCTTCAAGCCCATCCAACATTCAGAAAGTTGAAGACCTTGGCAGTTTTAAAGATTGCATAGAACAACCAAGTCCTGTGTCGGTACTAGAGCAGTCTTTCTTGGAAGATATCCCAAGCCCTTTAAACATTGAACGCAAAATTGGTAAGCCCTTTACATTAATATTTCTAACTTTATTGATTAGTTCATGTGAATTCACATTGAAGTCAATGTCAATAAATCTATGCAGTTCAATCATCAGTCCTGCAAACTGGTATTGAAGAAGACTATTCAGCTACAGATGGATCTGTAGTCAATTATATAAGCAAGCTGTTAGATGCTTCTGGATTTGATTGGGATGAACTGCCATTAAAATGCCATTCATCTGATCAACTTCTTGAACAATCTTTAGTTCAGGAAGTTGGCTTACTGCCTGACCAAATCTACAATGACCACAATCTCCTGTTTGACTATGTTAATGAAGTTCTTCTAGAGGTATGCCAGTGTCATCTAAGCTATTCCCCTTGGGCATCATCTGTGAAACAGAGAATTCGGCCATTTAAGTGGGCAGAAAATATGATCCATGAAGTAGTGAAGAATGTTGATTGGAATCTTCTCGTGCAGCCATCTTCACAAACATTGCAGAAAGCCATTGAAATGGACTTGAAGAAGTCTGGAAGATGGATGGATATCAGAGCTGATACTGAAGATGTTATTAGTGATATAGCGGAAAAAATCTTGGAAGATTTGATAGCGAAGGTAAAAATTGAGTAGCGAATTAGAAGTATCTTCTGTTGACTAGTTATCTTAGCTAAAGTCGCCCCCATTAGTTCCAGGACAGAGGTAGCATGAGAAGCACTACTTATTATCTGAATATACTATTAGCTGGTTTCTGTACATGGGCCTTTCCAAGATTCAGGATTAAAAGTTGGACAAGAATGGGGGAATTTTGTGTAATTGCGCTAAGAGGTGATGAAGAATCCGAATCACGTGCTCGAATTTTTTTGCATACTCCACGCATTTTTGTTTCGTTGTAAAGAGCAGTGTATCTTTAGCACATAGACCATTATTGGATGTTATAGTAATCACCAAAATTTGAGACGTTTCATGTGAGGACAACGTGTCTCTAGTCATTCCATCTATAAGAAGATAGATTGTATCAAAGAGATTGGGTTTATTACCATGTATTCCTGCTAATATTTTGAGACGGCGGACGTATGTTTGCTGCTCTTCCGGCACTGAAATGTTCCCCTTCACTTTTTATTTATCCAGAATTAGTTGAATCCAATTAACAGAACAAGTGAATGTAAATACTTGGACGTTTAACATCGCCAATTTTGGCAACTGGAAAAGAATTTGTGAACAGGATCGAGGGCACACAGTTGAAGCTCGTTGGATAATATGGTATCTCATTCGAATGAGTACAAGTACAGCAGCTAGAATGGTTCCTACTCTGGATGAGAAAGATCCACGTAGTATTTGAAGGAGAATTTATAGTCGGGAAATGAACTAGCCTGAGAACTCCCAGTAGTTGTAGATGAGTTAACATGAACGTTTACATGTTGATGAACCATTTGTGAATCTACCAATTCTCTCTTGATGACTGGTTTCTCTCTAAATTCTTGCAACTCGATAAAATCACCAACTGATGAGTTTTCACTTTTCAGTATACAGATCTTGTTTAAACCATCAATAACCTCCTTATCACTTTTAATGATTCCAGTAGTGCCATGAATATCTTCATTCGGTAATATAACTTTATCTTTTCATATATATTCAGTGAATATGGCCATGAGTTCTTCCATGGTTATCTCTTCTTCAACTCTAGCTTGTACTAGTGATGTTTCCCCAACAGGTATGTAGCTTGTACTAGAGAAAGATTTCAATTATTCTAATGGTCTCATTAGTCCCTGTAATAGGTAAAATTGGATTCGTGGATGGGAGTTGGATTGTATCGTCCTTTCTTCATTACATTAGAAACCTTAATTTTGGACAAAATGAGAAAACTAAAGAAAATAGTAGTAACTATACCATTTAATTCACATGTGGTCCTTATTCACCATAGTATCACCATTTAATTCATATGTGGTCCTCATTCCTTTTATTTATGTTTTCATCTCTTCTTTTTTGTAAAGTGCATATCGTACAAACAACGTTCTTGCTATAAAGGCTTTTGATTTTCAAAAGGAAAATGAATGAGAACCCACTAATAAGCTTAGGGGCGTTTGGCTCTAATTTTGTTTTTTTTGTTGATGTTTTTAGTTTATGTTTTCTCTTTTTAGTTTCTGTTTTTTTTTATATAAAAAAACGAAAACATGTTTGGTTGAGATTTGCAATATAAAAATTGAAAACAAAAACCTGTATGGTCGAGATTTCTAATAAAAAACTGAAAATAAAATTATGTTTTGTTTTTTTAATTATTATTATTATTATTAATTTTATTTATTTATTTATTTATTATTATTATTAATTTTTAATAAGTTATTCTTATTATTATTAATTTTTAATAAGTTATCATTATGATTATTAATTTATTATTATTATTATTATTATTATTATTAATTTTTAATAAGTTAT
>JANZLH020000397.1:2148588-2161027 GCA_026770325.2 Erythroxylum fimbriatum
TATTAGTATTATTATTATTATTATTATTATTATTATTATTATTATTATTATTATTAATCTAGATAGAAAGTATTTGTTTTCTGTTAAAGAAAACATGTTTTCTGGTTTTTGTAAAACCGTTGTGATTTTTTTTTTATTTTTAGAAACAAAAAATCGCAACAGAATAGGTCAAACACGTTTTACTTACCTGTTTTTCTTTTTATAAAAACAACAACAAACAATGAAAAAAAATAGAAACAAACAATCTCTTATGTTTTTTTACTAAGTATTTTAAGAATATAAGAGATTAATCGCATCTAACTGATTTCTTAAAATGTTTTAGTGTAGGTAATTTATTATCTTCATCTTTACGAGAAGCTTGACGGTAATAACAAAGCTATTGGAAAAGATATATGAGTGGAAAGAGAGTCAGAATCTTAATGATCATGTGATAATCTTTAACAAAGAAGAATAATAGGATAAGTAAAGAAAAACGATTGGCTATTATATCATTATAAAAGGCATGGCATAGGTGAAATGAAAAAAACATAAGATTCATGTGATCAAATGATTTGTCAACATTGAAGATTCAAATGTTTTAGCAAAAATTGCATAGAAAAATGACACCAAATCCTAATATACTCCAAAATTCAAATTCATGTCCGATCCATTCTTAATATCCTAATATAACCAAAACACAAAATTCATCTGAGACTTAATCGAATCCAGATCTTCTGTCTAATATTACTCTGTCTTATTCTGTCTCATAGAATCTCAGCTATTTATTTTGCAGAATCCATGCGAGACCTACATAAATAAATGGCTGAGATTTATTGGACACAATAAGACACCATAATATTAGACAGAGGATCTGGACTCAACTTAATCCTTACCATGAAGGACAACAAGTTAATAACTTACCTCGCCACTTTAGTACAAATAAATCATCAAAATAAAAAAAGATGTAGGCATATGTTGAAACTACTTTAGAACCACATATGTTGAAACTACTCTAGGTTGAAACCAATCAAGACTAGGTTAAATTAATCCTTAAGAATGCCAATTTGATTTTTACCCGATTCGACTTGTTTTAACCTAAAATTAATGGATAAAGTGTGACTTGATTGGTTTTTATCTCGTATTCAAGCTAAAAATAAAAAAAAAATTAAGCTTTGAACCAAACTATTCAATTTGCTTGGCTCAAACTTTGAAATATTTTATTTATCTCACATTTCCCATGTTATTCTCTATATTATTATTTTTTGTATTCTTTTTGTTCTTGTTTTAACTTTTTCTCTTTTATTCTCTCAAGGTTTATTCTTTTCTATATTTTTTCATTTCTATATTTTTCTTATTTATTTTTTAGAATCCTTAACTCATGCTCTCGAGGCCTCATCATCTCTCTTAGTTATTGTTTATTTCATTAGTTGGTTATCAAAGGTAGGTTATTCTAGCAAGAGAGTTTCTGAGTCTTTACAATGAGAAGAGGAGAAGAAAAGAAGATGGATAGCCTTATTATACCCAAGCATGTGTTATATGTGAAAGATAATGAGCCTATAATTAGGAATTGAGTGTAAATAGTCTAGCTAAAAGACTCGTACAGAAACATTTATAGAGAGGCAACATAATGATTTAGGTGTTTTATTTCAATTTGGTGGTTTTAAGGACCTCTAGTTTTGTTATTAGTATATTATTGCATGATTTGATGTTTGATGCATTCCTTTTTTTGTTATAAACAGATTTAAAGTCATTGATTATGATATCCACCACTAGTTCATACTTCTCAGACTATAGTTATAGAGTTTTTTATTGTTTGGGGACTACTCAATGTTTTAAAAATCGGATCGGACATCGAACCAGTTAAGTAAAAGGTTTAAGGTTTAAAGGTTCAACCGGTCTTAAATTGCTATAAAACCGGTTTATAATAAATAAGAAGTAAAAATTATAAGAAAAAGTAAAATATAGTATAAAATAAAATACTTTTTTGAAATAAAAAATGTATTAATAATGTCTATTAATATATAATAAACTAATAGTAAATCTAATAATTTAAACTAAGATTGAATGTAATAATAAAAATAAAAATTATGTTTAAAGAAAGTGAATAAAAAACTCTAACTTTATTTTAACTTTTTCTAATATCCTTTAAACATAATCATTTATATTTAAATATTATATTTTAAAACACTTTTAAATTATCTTAAGCAAACTTAATTATATATATTAATTAATAATTCAATTTATTAAAAATTATAATAAAAATAATAATTAGTTTTTAACAATACTAATTTAAAATTTTTCATTATAGTATAGGGAGATAAATAAAGAACCTAAATTTTGATAAATACAATTTATTAGTGAGATTAAATAAATAAAAATAGTAATTTATTTTTTAAAATAATAAATTTTAAATTAAATTATAAAGAAATAAATAAAATATAATTTTGAAAATATAATTTTTTTAATTAAATTGTATAAAAGAATTGAAAAAAAGTGAAAACTTTGGCATAAACAATTTGCAACTCTAAAAGAAAAGAACAACTTCAGCATTGTGGAGCATTAATGCAAGTTTAGAGCATTTATGGGTTGGTGTGTAAAATTTGTTGGTAGACCTCACATTTTGATAGATTTTCAAACCACTCTATTGGTCTTTCAAGAATCAGTTGATTTTTTTGTCAGTATTTTCAGAAAAATGTCCAATTTATTTCTTAACCGGTCGGTTTCTTCTTATAAGAGGTTATTAACTTAAACCGAACCAAAAATTCAGCTGGTTCATATTTATTCCGGTTGGACTGACCGGTCTAGTCCGGTTTTAAAAACATTGGGACTACTAGTTATCCTAATTTATTTCTTTTTCCTTTTTTTGTTTTTCATTTTTTAAATATGTTATATACATTGAAGACAATGTAAAACTTAATTATATGAGAGTGATTACCCTTGAGCATTAATCAAATTGTACTTAGCTTAGTAAGTGAAAATTTCAAGAAATTAGGCAAGGAGAATGAGGTGATTGACTTTATCTATTAGAAGTGATATTGTCATGTGAATGATTACATTAGGTTATTTAATATCCCCTCCTTGCTATATATATATGTGTGTATCTCACTTCCACCCTCGTCTTTCTTATTTTTCATTTTCAACCCCTAAGTTTTCTATTCTTAAAACTAATATCTTCCTCTATTCTTCACCTCTAATGCCTCTAACTGGCTAATCATATATACCAATCAACTCCTTTATTTGAGTCTGTCATAACCATACCCATTTTACCTTATAATAATAATTGAATCATCACAAAAATTGAGAAGAAAATTAAAGTAAAACTCAAACCTTTTATCCATCACCTCTGATGAGTTTTTTGGACCGCCATCATCACTATTAGAATCCTCTTGATGTTAGGAGCAAAAGCCCTATGGTCTAGTCACCGATGACTGCTTATATTGTTATCGATTGACAAAAATATAGGTTAAGGCTCCAAAATAATTTTTCTTCAATATGTTAAAATTGGTTAAGATTCTAATTTTCTTATATTTACAAAAGTTTTTCTACTCAACAAGAGCTTGCATTTGGTATAAAAAGCATTAAATTAGGAGAATAAAAATATTTTGATCACTGGGGGAATATTTCATTGGCTGGAGGAAAATTCTAATGGTTGGATACTGTTTCGTTGCCATTTTTGTAAATTTTATTTCATAAAATTTTCAAAAATCATATAAATTTTGTTGATAAGTTTTTTTTCCTTAAAAACCATAGCAAAATTCTTAACAGTTTGCAAATTAAAAATCACAGAAAGTTTAGGTGAGAATAGGATCAAGGTTGAATTGCATAACTAGACTATCCTAGCAAACCTAATGAGTCCTAGGTTGTTAATTGAGTCCAACGACTTATAAATGACATTGACTATGATATTTTCTTTCCTAATTTATTGGTATATCAAAAGTGGGACCTATATGGCAAGGTTCAGATTGATAAGTACATCAATAAGGTAAGTTCTTATCTATCTACTAATACCAAATCCATGCCCTATATTGAGTATGGTTCTAGATTGATGAAATGTTAAGCCATGATAGATGCTCCTATCCTTATGCACATAGATGGATTGGATATATATATATATATAGTATGGTTCTAGATTGATATGATTGATGAAATATTAAGCCATGATAGATTGCTTTTTCCTTATGCAAGTGGATTAGATAGCATACAAGCATATATACAATTTGAGTAGCCATTATCATGATGCCTATGCGAGTAATACCGTGATATCTATGTATATGGATATGGGTACCTATAGCATACTACATGAAATTATGATGGTCTTCACATGACATGAGTGCTTGTTTGAGAAATTATGTGATTGATATTTAGTTTATGTGTATGTGTTTGATTGTGATTATAGAGTAGGAAAAATCTGTAGGACGTGCCACTTGATAGGTATGCATCAGGAGCAAGTGCGCACTGGTTTGATTATAAGAGATAATTGTGATAAGATATTAAGAAATGATACAGACAGATCCTGATTGATGATTAGCACCTAGTCGAGTCCTTATTTGAAATGTATATTATTGATGTGATGGTCTCTTTAGATGTATTAAGTGAGGATTGGTCTATTGGTGATGCTTGACTCCTTGTAGCTGTTTTGGACTAAGTGAACCTTATGGTTGTATGAGTATAGGTGTATAGTTGGGCCATTGGTGATGCTTAGCTCCCGGTAGCTATTCAAGGTGTAGTATTGTGTATTGCATGTGATTTTTCATACATCATCTATATATGTTTATACCAATATATATTATGTAAGCATATCATTGGGCATTATGAGGTGATATAAAATTATTCAGTAAAGTCTGACTCCCTTCAACTCTATTTTTTAGGTTAGTTACCACCATCTTCGCAGCAGTGATTATGAGGAGCATCGACTGCAATATATCTACTTTTACATACACTTTTCATTTATTTTCACTTGTACTTGTACTTGTACTTTAGTGTTTGTAGTGATATAATTTAGTATGTTGGAAATTTTCTTCTAATCCACGCTAACATTATTGCACTTCACTATGTTTCCACTTACGTGTGGCCATGCTATCACTTATTTTTGAGATTTTGCATATAATGATGTCCCTATTAGTCAAGATTGTGTATTATTTAAGGACTTCAATTTTTGAGTTTCACATGCCCGTTTAGGTTGTGACAGGTTAATAAATATAATCATGAATGAGTATTTTAATTAAACCTTATTAAATTGATTGAATGATAAGTTGAATGTATAATGTTGATGTATTTTGAGTTTTTTATGTTTCGGTTCATTAGTGGCTGATTAGTCCATTTTGATTGTTAATTGATCAAAAATTGCATAAATAAATTATATTATACTAATTTTGATATAAGAAATGGGTCAAAGTTAGTGGTGCTAATAGCTATTTGAAGTTATGATCTGGTTGAGTAATTTGAGGTATTTATAATAAGGTATTTAATTTCATATTAAAATGTGAAGATGATGTTTTAGTCAAGCCAATCATGCTCCTTAAAATTTTTAATAAAATTATATTAAATTTTTATTATGTCTTATCAAATACTTTTTGTCTTAAACTTTTTATTCTTTTTATATCCACTTTATATATGAGATAAAGTTGTTTGAATTGATATGAATTTGAAACATTATTTAGTTAGGTTGAAATTAAATTACAAGTTGGTGTGTTATCTAAAGATCTAAGTGGTTGATTAATGGGATGATTGACTTGATAATGGTGATACTTAACCTTTTTTATTGAATTAATAAACTTTTCTAGAATCTTACCTAGATTAATGTCTTTTAAGATTGATTTACTTCAAGACAAGTAAATGCTTAAATATGGGAAAACTTTGATAGGTGCTAAATACCCTATGTTCATAACATAATTTCGAGAGCATTTTACTTATGTTTGGGTGATTTATATAGGATTTAGTACTCAATCTAGTTTATATTTTGTTTTAAGGCCTTATTGTAGCTCTTTAATGAAGAAAGAATGTCTTAGGGAAAATTTGAGTCAAAGTGGAGTGGTTTCGTGCACATTGAAGCAATATAGATTATGTGCATAATGAACATGAATTTGTGTTGGACAATACGAACCCATGTTCATCATAATTGATACAAAGTGCTTCTAACACAAGTTTAAAATTGTCTATTTAGGGACCTAAGTTTGTAATGATTTTATATAAAAATGAGAGTTTTCTAGAATTGTGAAGAATATAGAACCAATATAGGTTTGTGTTAGACAAGTATTGGTTGAGGCACTTCAAAATTTTGAGGGTGTCATGAGAATAAAATGAAAAGTTTGAGATTATATTTGATATACAACATTAGAGCATCTTGACATAAGAACGATGAAATATTAAAGAGAAAAGAAGGGAATTCCATCAATATTCAAGTTAAGACATCAAGATTTAATGAGTTCTTTTATTTTGTTTTCTGTCTTATTTATTGTTAAATTTTCTTTATCTTAGTATGAAGTAAATTGGAATAGAGCTAAATGAGATGAACACTAGAACTATTTATTTGAATTGATTCTTTAATTTAATTAAAGACCCATATTTTATTACAAATTATCATGATTACTTATTATGGTTGAATTGAAATATGCTAGCCTTTTGATTCAATTTCAAATAGAAACTAGATGTAAGAATAAATCATGGTAATAATAATAAAGTTTTATGAAATCATATAAATAATACCATATAAATCTTCTGGGTTAGAGTCAAATATATCAAGGGAATTCAAATAACAAGTTAATGCATTCTTATGGAGTTTGATTAATAATAGATTTCAATTAATTAACTTAAGGTTAAGGATTATATTTATTGAGAAAAAATTATAATGATAATGTAAAGTTTCTACAAATCTAAGAAACTAGGGCTAAAAATTAAATCAGAAAAAATTGGTTACTTCAATCTTGTTTATTACTTTAGTTTTTTTATATTATATTAGTAATTTTAGTTCGCTAATTAATTTTTTTAAGTTAGTAATTCATTTTATTAGATTAGATAATGGAAAGATAACTAGTAGTCAGGTTAGAATTAAAAAAAATTGTGACTTGAACTCAGCCTAATCTAGTTCCAACCTTACTTAGATTGAAACAATCATGACTCATAGTGTTTTAAATTTGACTGTTATTAATAGAAGGATTTTGATACATAATTTTGCAAAAGGGCTATGTTAGGCATGAGTAGAATCAACAATAGTACTAGTCTTTCTAATGGCTATCTTTTATAATGTTAGATAAATCTAGATATTACTCATAATATTTAAACAATTTCACATTAGAAGAATATATTCTATTAAAATATCTAGATAAAGATAAATAATTTGTGGGATAGAAATAAATATTAAAATGTGTGGTAATCATAATAAATTGAAATGTGTAACTATAATTAGTTTAATTCACCTGTAAATGGCCATCCATCTTCTTATTTTATCAAGAAATAAATTTAGGTATCCAAGAGTAGAGTTTGTAAGGATACCAATCTTATATTCTAAGTTATAAATTATAGTTAGTGACTATTTGTATTGAAACTCATCTCTTATAATAATATTTGTGTATATCTTATTTCTTTTAATCTTAATTGAGCTATGATCTTACTTTATTCACCTACTCATTCCAGCTAGTATTAGATCATATTAAGGTGTATATATCTACTTATTGTATGATTTTTGGTTTTCATTATAATTGAGACCTCCACAATAGAAAATAAGTTAGATATTATTCTCTCTTTGATGGTACTAGGTACGATTCACGTATGTAATTATTGTTTATATAAAATAGTGAAGAATACTTCTCTTAGCTCAAAGTAATTTGAGATAGAAAAAATGATAATCAAATTTAAGATTGAAAAGTTTAGTATGAATACTTTCTCGTTATAGAAGTTGAAGATGAAAGTTATCTTTATAAAGGATAATTGCCTTATAACCATTAGTAAAATGTTCGCATGCTTCATAAATGATAAAAAATGGAAGGCAATGGAAAAAATAATGTTGCAAATATTTATCTCGCTTTAGTTGATTAAGTTTTTTAAGTTTATATGAAAAAAAATTAAACAAGATATGGAATCATCTCTTAAAACTACATAGGTTAAGTCACTTCATAATAAAATTTTCATAATAGAAAACTTCATACCCTTCGAATAGTATAATCCTCCTTAATGACTAAGCACATTAATGATTTGAGTACTCTATTCTCTCATCTCATATAGTTGGGTTATAAAATAGAGCCATATGAGCATACTAAATTTCTAGTTCAAATTTAACCTAATTCATATAATCGACTTAACCAATAATCTTCTTATAAACTATTCAGTTTTTGATGAAGTGTAGTTCTAAAGGAAAATTGGAGAAAGAATAAGGAATATAGGCAGTTAAATTCACGATAAGTTAAATCCTTAATGGTGATAAGAGGGAGATTAATTGAACATGAGGCAGTTAAATTCACAATAAGTTAAAGCCTTAATAATGATAAGAGGGAGATCAATAGAACATGACCCAAGGGGGGAGCTAAAATCATATTATATCAAAATCAAGAAAAAGAATTTAAAATGTTATAATTATGGTAGGAAAGGTCCTTCCTGTAATTTAAATAAGAAGAATTTTAGTGCTTAAAGAATTTTACAAGTACTTACAGATGATGGCATTGCTTTTTGTTGTGAAGCAGCAACAACAATTAAAAGTAGGTTATCATTACTTGATGTATGGCTCTTCAAATCAAGAGCTACTTTTTGCATGACCTTTATAAGAGAATACTTCCATCATTATGAGCATACCTTAGGAGCATTTGTGTACAATTATGGTGATTTTCAATTAAAGGTTAGTGGTATTAGAACCACCAAACTAGAGATGTATGATGTTATACTTTATAATCTTCATGAGGTAAGACATATGGAGGGCTTGAAGAATAATTTATTATCTATTAGCTGACTAGATGTTCTTTTGTCTATAAAAGAAAATTTAAACAAGACTTTAAAAATAATTCGAGGAGTGCTTATTGTTGGACCCCCGTTTCCAGAGCCTAACAACCGGAGTCCTAAACCTTGTGCTTATTACCTTGCAGGGTTATTTGCCATCATTCCACAAGGTTGGTGTGCCCACATCAGTAAATCACCCAAATTACAACTAGACTTCTTCAAAGAAATGTTAACTCTAAGTATCTAGTTTGTTTTGAAGCAATAATCTTCTCCATCGGAGTTTTACAGCTCAAGATATACTTCAAAAAGCTAAAGCGTGTTCATATCCCAATCATGCTCTCCCAACCGACCTCTCACTTACTCTAATGCAAACTTTCTCAAAGCAACTCCAAAAGATACAACTTTTCATGAAGAGACAGTGAAAGATGTTAGGAATCCTTTGCTTCAAGAATCATTTGGATGTTCGATGAGGAAGATATACCTGAAAGAATCGAACATGTTTATATCATCAATCAATTTGAACCTATCTTGGCTCAATTGCCATAACTCCCACTACAAATGTTGGATTGACTTCGTTTTTAGACAGTTTGAAGGAAGACTTCTAGATATACAACTTTCATTAGACTTTGAAGACAAATTCTACCTTTAAAAGGATTAAAAATGGAACAGAAGATGACGATACAAACTGAGACGATGCAAAAGGCCAAACTAAGACGGTCAAACTAAGACGGTCCTAAATCACTTTCTACACTCTCCAAAGCATCTCCCCTCATAAGGACCATAACTTTCGACTTAGATGTCCAAAAATTTGGTGCTATATACCGTTGGAAAGATAAAAGAAAAACCTACAGCTTTCAATAAGGTAACTTTGCCAAAATCAGCCCAGATTAACCCAGATATTTCCCAGAAGTCAGTACACGAATCTTCCCCCTTATGCAACCTTGGAAAATTATGGGCGAAAACAAAATCATAAACCATTAGTATCAAAAGATCGTAGTTTTTACAAAGCTTTAGTGGACATTTCAAGCCCCAATACATCAATGTTTCAAAAGAAATCCCAAAATGCAAAAGATACATGAACAATAGATTGCTCGAAATGTAACTAAAGCCTTGGTTTACAAGATTTGATTAAAATACAACAACATTTCAAAAGTGAAGTGATGCTTTGGCCTTTGACTACTCAATCTCTTGCTCATCACCTGCTTATAGGGAGGAAAGTGGGGGTGAGCTTAAAGCTCGTGGGTAACAATTTTATAGTTTGTAACAAGCAAAAACATTTTTAAAACATTTTCCAAGCAGAAATTCATGTGTATGCAAATCATGAATGCATTACTCTTATCAACTTGTCATGAACACATAAACACATCAAATGGTTTAGGTAAGTCCAAAACATGACGCACTACTCATTTCCAATGAAATGGTCCTGTATAGTCGTGAATTCTTGAAGGAGTCCTTAAGGGAGCTCCATGTCACTAGTGAGCAGGCAAGAGAAGCCTATACTTTGGTCCACGTGCACGTGACGATTTTTGAGGGATTACCACAAATCCACATAACATATAGATTTCAAAATCTTGTAAGCTCAATGCCCAAAAAGGCACATCCTCTTGAAAACTTTCTTTTCATATGCTTGTTATATCTTAAAAACCATTTCCAAAAATATGGTTTCATAATCATGCATCATTTCAAAGAATCGTTTTAAAACAACTTTCCATAAATCATCACACAAATCATGTATAAGCATGTAGGACAATCTTGCAGCATTTAACAACATTAAATGCACATGAACGAGGTGGTTGCAAAATTAATTACTGTCATTTATTGACATAAAACTTTTATTAGCTTATCGCCTAACTATAAAAGTGAAACCCACCTTGAAGTCCTTGACTATGGCTTGATTAAATATGCCTTTCTTCTCGCTCCTCTTGTCCTTCTTGATTTTCTTCAACATTGACAAAAATCCCAAATCAAAGGATTTCAAATTGGAAAACCCAAAAAACCAAATGCATGAAATTGATCCTGGAATACTTATACTCATACCTTTCCTAAGCTCTTTGAACCAAAAACCTTTCAAAACTCCAAAAGATTAAAATCAACTTACCTTAAATCTTCACCAAACAATGATTTTCTTGGCTCTAATGGAAGCTCTAACCCTCCTCTTCCTTTTCCCCTTCTTGATCACTCTCAAAGTCCCTCTTGAAGGTTAAGAAAAATCAAAACCTGGCTCACTCTTCTTTCTTTCCCTAAACTCACAAAACTCTCTCCCTTCTTCCTTCAATTTCGTTTTGTCTCTCTTCCTTATGCAAGACACCCCATTTTCTTTTCCTTTACACTATCAATGATTGCATAAAGTCATTTTTGCCCTTACATTAATGCCTTATGGTTTTTAAACTTACATGACTTGCCAAAATTGGCCTTACACTCTCCCACTACTTTAATAGTTCAAAGCCCTAAGCCCATGCCATATTATCTTACCCACATTAACATGCTAATCAATTCTAACATAACTAATCTAGCAAGACCCCAAAATTAATCTAATCATGCTTATATAAAAAAAGATTCAGGGGCCAACATAACTTGAGTCTTGAGGACTTGCTTCTCAACAGTTGCAGGTTCTAGTTGTAAGTAAGCAGTTCCCGTATGTATGTAATGTAACTGTTGTAGTTAAGATGAACTTAATGTTGGGAACCGATCTCGAAACCGGACCCCAACCGAAAAAACGAAAAACTGAAACGAAAACAAAGTGGCGAATAGAAATCGGAACGATCAAAACGAAACAAATCTGAGATCTAATACAAAGTAACAAAAACGAAAGAACGGAGATCATACATCGAATCGAAAATCATCAAGCGAAATCCAAATCAAAGCGGAAACAAAGGCCAAAATCGAAATCGAAGGATCAAACTTAAAGGCAAATTCCGACATTCGTGAACAAATATTTTAGAAAAGCGTCGCGTTGGAAACCCTTAGACTAAGCCAATCCGAAATCCGGTATATTTTTTTTCTTTTTTCTTATTTTTCTATCGAAGTGACTTCAATGTCCAATTGAAATCATTCACTCCTTATACCATAATCCATCTATTAACCAAAATCTTATTAATCCTTTTTCAAAAATTGGGCAGGATAACGACTGCATTCTAAAAAACCCAAACCTGCAAAGGGTTTTAAAAATTCACTTCTATATATATACCAAACCAAAACCACACCATTCATCGGACCTCTTGTCCGGAATCCCAGCATAAACAAACACACATCTATACCTAACACTTTAATAATTCTCAATCATAATCAAAATCATCCATATCTCAATTTACAATCAGATCTTAATTCAATATACATTTTCATCAGCCAATCCAAAACCCAAACCAAACATACTCATATAAAATCACAATTTATATTCCATAATCATACATATATCTCAAATCCATATACAATTTCTTAATTCTTCATAATTCATACACCTTATGAATTAATTGCTTACAAAAATATCTCAAATTTAATACATAAATCCATAATCCGTATACATCAAGAATTCAAT
>JANZLH020000397.1:2233830-2258365 GCA_026770325.2 Erythroxylum fimbriatum
CTTTATAGTAATTTTAAGGTTTAGTTTCATGTTTATAAATATTTACATTATATGTCTATAAATTTATATCTATTTACTTATAAATAAATATTTTAAATAAATAATTTAGAAAATTTATTAGAAAACATCAAATAAGTAAACAATAAATTCATTGATATTAATAGTTGAATAAAATAATAAATTACAAAAAAATAAAAATAAATTAAAACGCACATACATAAATATTAATAGCCAAGCAGTATAACTAAATTTAAAAAATACAAGCAAAATATAATTAACTATTAATACATTATCGAAAATTTTAACAATCTATGCCTTTTGGTATAATGAATATTATGTCTCTTTTTTAATGTCAAAATGTTTTTTATTTATCAAATTCAATAAAAGTTGATGTTTGATATTATGTAATTATATTGCCATTTAATATATTTAAATAATATGAAATAGTGCAATATATCTCATATATTATTTCATTTAGTATTATCAAGTAACAAATTATAGTTTAATTGAAATTTTATTATTTATTAACATAAAAGTATAACAACAATAATATTGTGGATAAAAATGTACACGAATAAACAAAGTTGGGTTAATTTTATAAAGTAATTTTAATAATAAAAAATGAAAGGTAAAAATGAATATATTGAGAATATTCTTTTTTGGTGTGAAAAAAAAAAGTTATGAGTTAGAGTGAAAAGCGTTGTAGTTGTAGTGTCTCCAAAATGAAGAAAACTATGCTCTATTTTGAAAGAATAGGTTGGAGATGCCCTTAGAGCAATGATAAAAGTGGACTAAATCATAATATATGACAGAGGAGGATATTGGTGGCATCTTTCCTAATATCAATGACAGCAATGTCAATATAAATCTTGCTTAAATGCGAAATTTAAAAAGCTCGTATAATATGTAACCTTACTCTTAATTAATAAAAAAATTGTTCAAATGTTTCTTAGTAATCAATTATTTTTTGCCTTAATTTTACCGGAAATTGATGTGTTAAGCATATTTATCATAAATCTGGTAAAACCTTACAACCGTTATATTGGTACAGTGTTACATCGGTTAAGTATGCCGTGCGCCTAGGGGTCCTCAATCCCTAAGCACGCTAGTCCAATCTTCTTGCTGAACTCCAAGCTATTTTTTATGGAATTTCTTTAGCATGAGATTATGGTTATCGGAAGGTTCTTGTGGAGTTAGACTCTCTCAAAGCTATTCATCTAGTTCATACCACCTGTTCCCCCTCACATCCTTACTTGGTTGTCATTAACGATGTCAAATCCATGCTGAATAGAGATTGAGATTGTTCTCTTTTACATATCCTTAGGGAAGGAAATCAGTGCGCTGATTTATTAGCAAAATATAGATTTTCTTCGTCGCATAGTTGGCATATATGGGAGACTCCAATGCCAGGCCTTCATCAGTATTTACAAAATGATGCTCTTTTTGTCGCTTTTTTGAGGTATTAATCCTCCTTGTCTTTACCCATTTCACCAAAAAAAAAAGCACGCTAGTCCAAACAGCTGCCGTGGCTAAAGAAGGTTTTAAAAACTATATATATATATATATATATTGTAAATAAATAATAAAAGGAAAAGTTCAAAGAAATAATCAAATCTGGTGGCTGAAATGGCTAGGTAGTATAGGTACTGGACTTATTGGTACATCAACAGTGATATGTGGGATGTAACCAAGTAAGCAGGGACAAATTCTGGGGCTTCGGCGATAAACACAAGAAGCAGGCTTCTGAGTATTCGTAAGTTCAAATTAACAATTGAAAGTGTAGCATATCTTAACCTTTTGTTGCTTTCGTTCCTATTCATAGCTTATACACACTCACACACAGATTATCGTTACTTACATCCAATGACCGCACTACAGATATTAGCGTATATATGTTTCTATGGAAGCAGGTGTCCGTTAAACATAAAACAACAACAGAAGAAAGAAGAGAACTTGTCTATTAACTCATTTCATCTTTAGTTTGTTGTGGCACATAACATAATTAAATGACTTGACTTCTAAAGAAAAGAACTCCCTAATAGTGTGTTTGAGACTCGGAAAAGTTCCAAAATCTAGGGATTCACCAATCTTCTTTCATGGAAAGGCACTTCAAAGTTCGTTTTCTAGGAATTGTCTAAATTCCACAAACATTAGATTTTTAATTTGAACGGGTTAAATGATTAAGTACTTTAGTTTCTTGAATTTTTAAGAATTATTCTTATAATTTAATGATCTATTTTGGTAAGCTCACAACTTAGTTTCTTCTTCTTGTTATTTTACAACGTTTGGTTTCCTGCTTGACAACGGAAATTTAAGCCACATGAAGAGAGATTCATTCATTCTTGTTAGATCTTTTGACCAAACAAAAATAAGCCCTGATACGATGCAGTTGCTTTACGTTTGAAAAACCATAATTCCAATGCCTTCTGATTCTCATGTTCATATTCCTGGCCGCCTGCCACTTTCCCATTTGGTAGCTGTTAAGATTGGACATTCCACTTCTTCCTCTCGGTTCAAATGGACAGGGACGACTACAAATGTCAGGTTTTTCTCTGTTCTATTCGTTGAACAGCGAATGCAAATTTGAAGCTACACAAATATCAATGGAATTCTACCCTCGTTAGATGTGAATAGCTGTCTAGTAGAGTAGAACATTGTCAAGAAAGTTGAAGACAAATGATTCAGGAATTGACCCTTACGAAATGGGGTAAAATTACAAGGATATGAAGACAATGTTGAATGGAGAAAATATGCAAGAAGACAATCAAGTCTGTCGTTACATTTAATCCCGTCAAAGAGTCTTTGTTCATCAGACCCGTTACCTCTTTCAGACTATTAACATCCAGAGTGAAGACCTTAAAGATATGAAAACCAAAGGACAATATGTAATATTTAGTACAAATCTTATTATGTACTCAAGATCGTACATGAAATGGTAAAAACGAAAGAAATGTGGAATATTTGATTTCAGTTCTATTCTGAATTCTAAAGCTGTTTTTGATGTCGAAACGAACTCCGATCCTCTTGGGACAGTTGAGGAAGTTGTTCACTGACACTTAATTTAGGCCTTTCTATAGTTTTTTCAATACGCAAGCTCAATTAACGGGTTAGAGAACCGTATGCTTACAATTGAAATAAGTAACTGTAGGAGATCTTAACCTTTATATAGCTTCCATATCGGGCTTCCCTATCACACGGCCGATATGGACCAAGTTCACGCTAAAAGGGATCCATTTTCTACCCAGACTTCAACTCATTAATCTAGATCATTTATTGGGTCACTTTATTATCTTTAATTAGATCAAATTACGTAACTTAACCGATAATTTATTAAAAACCAAAATTATAATTAATAGTTGTCCACTTAATAGGAAAAAGACAAAATTGTCCCTAAGGACAAAAATATCTAACAATCTTCCCTTGAACAATTATTAATTGTAGTTTTTGTCAAGTTCAAAACAGTTTAAAAATTTGGTTAAGTCACGCTATTGTATTGGTACCAAATTTTTAAAAAAACATTTGATCCAAAGGTAATAAAAGTCCTACATTCCGTCTTGCAAGTCTTTCGATACCGAAAAATATCAAACACGTGTGTCTTGTGTGACACAGGTCTAATAAAATCATGAATTTCTAATTCCTCACTAACAAGAAGGGGAAAATGGAGTGTGGCAAACTAAGATGATACCTGTATGATCTAAAATGCATCACTTTCGTTTGTAGGTCTAGATTTCTCCAACTTTATGCTAAACTACAGCAGAGAAATCCTGCTTTCTCTCACCGAATGCTAAACAGCATTAGAGAAAACTTGTTTTCTCTCACTAAATGCTAAACTGCATTGGAGAAAACTTTTATGTTCTCCAACTGAATGTTAAACTGCATTAGAGAACCTTTATGGGATTAAAACCTTATATCCCTCTATGTCATATGAAACTTTAAAGATATCCATACAAACTTTATGTGTTTAATAACATAGACTTAAGGTCAATCTTTATATATGCTCAATAACCTTTAAAATGCTTAAGATCAACACAAATCTTAAGGCTTCTTTATGTATTATAACTATATACAAAAGTAGTTATTACTGAGGATAAAAGAAAATGATTATCTTTATTAATAAATAACCATAATGTCATAATACATAAAAATATACAAATTTTTAAGGAGCAAATATAGTGATTCCTAACTACTACTGTCTAAGGACTTTAACACGCTCATACTGGATACATGTCTAACAAACACTAATGGGTGAAGTCGTTTGGTCAAAGGATCGGCTAACATCTCCTCAGTCCTGATGTGCTCCACTTCAACGTCACCCTTCTAAATCAACTCCTTTATGGTCAAATATTTGACCTCCAAATGCTTAGACTATGTGATATTCTTGTTGTTGTTACTGAAAAATGCTGCATTAAGATTATCACAATACAACTGAATGCATCTAACTATCGAGTCCACCACAGACAAGTCAAAAATCAAGTTTCTGAGCCAAACCGCCTGTGTGGCAACTCCATAACATGCAACAAACTCTGTATGCATGGTCGAAGAAGTTACTAGTGTCTGCTTGACACTCTTCCACGATACTGCACCATTTGCCATCATAAAAATGTGCACCAACGTGGATTTGCGATCATCTAGACACATAGCGAAATTAGGATTTGTATACCCTATAAGGTTTAAATTGTCGACCTTCCTATATGTTAACGTATAATCCTTGGTACCCTTTAGACATCTCAACACCTATTTGACTGCATTCCAATGGTTCATACCTGGGTTTGTTGGATATCAGTCCAGCAGTCCGATAACAAATGCAATATTTGACCTAGTGCACACCTGGGCATACATTAGGATACCCATTGCATTAGAGTACAGGATATTGCTCATAGCCTCTCTCTCAACTTTATTCTTTGGACACTGTGCCAAAGGTAATCTCTCACCATGAGAGATAGGTGCAACAGGTTTACAATCAACCATATTAAACCTTTGTAGAATTCGCTCAATATATGCTCTTTGTGAAAGGCTCAGGGAGTGTTGAGATCTGTCCCGGAGAATCTGCATACCGAGGACGAAAGATGCTTCACCTAAATCCTTCATGTCAAAATGTTTGGCCAAAAGTTGCTCTACTTCATGCAACATGGTCAAATCATTTGACGCGAGCAAGATATCATCGGCATACAATAGTATGAAGATGACTTTGCTCCCCCTGACCTTATATTATAATCATCTTTCTACTTTGTTCTCCACAAAGTCGAATGAGGTCAAAGCCTCATAAAACTTTAGGTACCATTGTTTGGAAGCTTGCTTCAAGTTGTATATTGATTTATTCAACTTATAGACTTTGTCAATTGCGTCTTCATCCTGAAATCCTTCAGGTTGCTCCATATAGACCTCCTTGTAAAGGTTACCATTAAGGAAAGTGGTCTTAACGTCCATCTGACACAGCTTCATATCATAATGAGCTACTATTGTCATAATCACTCTAAATGCATCCTTCAAGGATACAGGAGAGAAGGTAACATTGAAGTCAACTCCTTCTCTCTAAGTGAATCCCTTAGCAACTAGACGCGTCTTAAACCACTCAACTTGACCCTGTGTGCACTTCTTAGTCTTAAATAGCTACTTGCAACAGGCCTACAATGTTGAGGTAAATCAACAAGCTCTCATACCTTATTATACCTTATAAACTACATCTCATCCTTCATTGCTTCCCACCATATATCTG
Organism: Erythroxylum fimbriatum; assembly: GCA_026770325.2. Lineage (NCBI taxonomy): Eukaryota > Viridiplantae > Streptophyta > Magnoliopsida > Malpighiales > Erythroxylaceae > Erythroxylum > Erythroxylum fimbriatum. The sequence goes on from JANZLH020000397.1 coordinate 2,239,547, forward strand.
CATGAGGTCCAGAAATGGCTTATGTAAAAGTCACTGGGTCTACAACATGTCCTATATCATAGTCTTGTTTACCTAAATAGACTATGTAATTCGATGAGATAGTAGGTCGCCTCTCTCTGGTGGATTTGCGCAACTGTATACACTCTTGTACCTCATAAACCTCTTCCTGAATAGGAGTAGGTTCCTGTGCCTGTACAAGCACAGTACTCGGGCCTTCATCCACTGGAATTGACTATATGAGAGCGAATACATAATAATTGTAGTATTCGTCCTACTATCTTCTGGAGAATGAGAGGATCCTCCCTCATCATAGACAATGTATTCCAGAAACTTCATTGTCTGTGATTCCACTATTATGGCTCCTCCCTCTCTACAGTAAAAGTTTTAGCCCTTAGAGTGATCGGGATAACCCACTAAATAACAATGAGTTGAATGAGATTACAATTTGCTCTCATAAGGATTATATAACCTCACCTCAGCAGGGCAGCTCCACACACGAATGTGTGTAAAGCTTGGCTTCCTTCCAACCTAAAGTTCAAAAGTGTCTTCAGTACTGACTTACTCGGGACTCTATTCAAAATATATAATGCTATCTTGATGACTTCAGCCCAAAGGTATTCAGGTATGTTAGTCCTGCTCTGCATTGACTTCATCATGTCCTTTAAGGTGCGATTACACATTTTGGCCACACTATTTTGCTCAGGACTACCTGGCATGGTGAATTGAGCCACTATTCCAACTGATTCCAAATACCTGGCAAACGAACCTTTTTCTTGTCTTGCAACCCCATGTCTGCCATATTATTCCCCTCCTCTATCAAATCTGACAATCTTTATTGATTTTCTCAATTAGTTCTCAACTTCAGTCTTAAAGATCTTGAACTTATCAAGAACTTCAAACTTCTCTTTAAGCAATAACACATAACCATAGCAGGAATAAGAATAGTCCAAAGTAAATTGAGTATAACTTTTAGAATACTGAATCAAATTATATGATCTTAATGTCGTTATAAACTTAAGACATAGGGGAGAAATTTTCTAAAAGAAAGTGTTGCTAAATTAGTCCATTTCCCTGATCAAAATGATCATACAAAGTGTACCCGAAAGTTTTTTTTAAAAAAAAACTGGAATGATCAATTGGGTTATGAAATTAGTTTCAAATTATTTTATTGTGGTCCAAACCCTTAGTTCAAATTAACTTATGTGAGTTTTGATATGTGAATGATATTGTGATAAGAATAATAATAAGATACCCGGGATTCTCATTGAACATGCATTGTACATATTTCATATACATAGATATGCATAAATGAATACTTATACAATTGTGCAAAATTGTGATATATAAAAATGTGTTTTGCATGATGCAGAGGAGCATTTAGAGTGCCATCATCCAGACATTACCGGGACTTCAAGGCAATAGCTTTCTGGAGCGATACGTGAGTAACCTAAATGGTCTCACTTAATTATGTGTTTGTTTTGAATTATATTCTGAATGCGGAATTGCTTGTACTGATTCCGGACAATGAAGGTCCGAGATTTCTGATTTCTTAATGGAATAATTGAAGTGCTCCTTGTTTGTGAATTTGGCAAAATAAGTGTTTCTCAACATGATTGTTGAATACCGAGCTAAGATCCAATCATAAATGGGAATGAGATTGCGATTATGATTGTTTGAACCAATGATTGATTGAATATGAATATGATGCATTTTATACGCGAATGCATGATCAGATAATGATAGTTTGACTTGAGTAGCCACCGAAAATGAGCTTAAAGCTTGGAATGTGGTTATGAGCCAAAGGCTCGATATGTACAATGAGCCTTGTATCTGCAATGGGTAAAGATCAATAAGCCCGGTATCCACAAAGGATACGGGACAATTTAGGCACTCAGTCACAACAACATAAAAATTAAAAGTAAGTCTCACAAGCATTTGCATATACACTTTATACATGTGTTTGACTGACTGAAATTTATTGTGGACATGTATTTGATGAGAATGGGATATGTGATGCTATATGCTAAATGAAAAGATGTGGATTATGTGTTTACATCTCTTGATATGTTGTGCGAATTGAGAGAACCATCGAGGATGGTTACATCACTGAGTTCGCAAAACTCATCAAAATTGCAATGTTGATATTTCAGGATCGAGTGAGGACATTAACGACAGAGAGAGTCTGGAGCATGATTTTTGTACTTTTGAATAGAAGAAATGACTCAAAGGTCGATCAGCTAAGACTGAAGGATTTAGTTAGAAATTTTGTAAAATTCCTCATGTATATAGCACGTTATGTACGTGGTTTTGACATTGTACATATTTGGAAAATATTGTAAAGCTACAATGTATATTCGGTTTTTATGGAATGAAACGAGGAATTTGTTTTTTTTATTTGGTGACATTTATGTTTTTATGATGATGCCATGATTGAGTTAGTGATGTGATTGCTCTAACATGCCATTATTATAGGTTACATACTGGAATGTCCACAGTGTATTTCGATATGTACCCTATGATAGTGGGATGTTACATTTTTAGTATTAGGGCATGGTTTGGCATCCATAGGGACATATAGGAATATTAGGCATGAAATATCGTGAGAAATGCGGATAATAATTGGAGTTATTATCTATTATAGGTCATCTGCTATAGGTGATTCAGTGGAACGATAAGCTAACCTAGGATCAGAAAGAGCCAGTAAAGAGTTTTCTGTACCTTGACTTGAGGTAATGCTTCCCATATTTCCCGAGAGAACGAAAAGGAGGTACGATAAATTGCGAAAGTGGGGGGTGTGGACTTCTATGGAAGTACACATCCTGTAAAGGCCGAGAGATGGCTAGAAAGAACAGAGAGAGTCTTTGACCAGATGAATTGTGAGTCGAACGAGAAGTTCGACTATGCAGTTTCCTTACTGCAAGACCCAGCTTACCAATGGTGGAACACTATTCCAAGCAGTACCACTAAGCCTTGCAGTCTGAAGTGGGAAGATTTTATGAGGACCTTCAAGGAAAAATATATGCCTAAGATTTACCAGGACAGAAAGATGAAGGAGTTTCTAGATTTGAAATAGGGCAGAATGTCAGTGGCAGAGTATGAGATTAAGTTTAATGAGCTGATGAGATATGCTACAGCTTTGATTCCCACTGAGGAAGACGAGTGCAGGATAATTGAAAATGGATTGAACATGGAAATTCGGACAAGGCTAGTAATCACTAACTTAAGCAATTTTTCTGAATAGAGTAATTGTTGAGAGATGATCAGGGAGAACTCAGGCAAGAGTCTAGACAGAAGAGGCCCAATGAAATTCAGGGTAATTATGGCAGAAAGTTTAGTAAGCGCCAAAATAGATCCTTTCGACCACCGGCTGGATCAAGATAGTTGAAATTCAGACAGAGGGGTAGTTTCATACAGTCTGGCAGTGAAAGTGGTGCAGTGTCAGTCTAGTTGCCTCCTTGTGAGCACTGTGGGAAGAAGCACAGTGGTGAGTGTTGGAGATTGTCTGGAGCTTGCCTTAGATGCGACTCTTTTGACCATTAGATTAATTATTGTCTTCCCACTATTGGAGCCTAGTCTGGTATGAGAGGGGGAGCAGTAAGTGAGACTACTATTCAGCAGAGCCGAGTTAGTGGGGCTGGACAGAGAGGCTGAGGCTGAGTGAGTTCTGGAAGTTCTTCTGTCAGGACTAAAGTGCAAAGCAATCGACCGCAGTCTCAGGCCAGAGTGTATGCTATGACCAGACAGGAGGCTTAGGATTCTCCGGATGTCGTTGCATGTGCGTTGCTTATTTTTTAATGTGAAGTATTTGCATTGCTGGATCCTAGATCTACGCATTCTTTTATCGCACCGCATCTGGCATCTAGGTTGCATTGTGATAGAGAACAGTTGAAACATGGATTAGAGGTGAGTACACCGATAGAACAATAATAGGAAAAGTCTGCAAGAGGTGCTTGATTAGAATTAATCAGACCGAATTAGAGGCAGACTTAATCATATTACAGTTAAGGGAGATAAATATCATCCTAGGCATGAATTGGCTTACTACTCATAGGGCTACCATGAACTGCTATACTAAAGAGGTGGTATTAGAATCTCCTAATCAGTCGAGAGCAGCTTTCAGGGGTATTAGTCAAGCAGTGCTAGTAAGGCTGATCTCATTCATAAGTGCTTTAAGGTTGATGCAAGGTGGATGTGAGGCTTATCTGGCCCACGTTATAGATACACGAGCTGAACAAAATGTACAGGACATTCCTATTGTTCGGGAATTCCTATATGTGTTTCCCGCCGAGTTATCTGGTTTACCTTCAGATGGGAAAACAGAGTTTACAATCGACTTGGTTTTGGGTACTGCTCTTATATCTATTCCTCCATATAGGATGACACTTATGGAATTAAAAGAGTTGAAGGCTCAGTTACAGGAGTTATTGGAAAAAGGTTTTATTAGATCCAATGTATCACTATGGAGAGCTCCAGTCTTATTTGTAAAGAAGAAAGATGGAACTCTGAGACTGTGCATCGATTATAGGCAACTGAATCGGTGACAGTGAAGAACAAGCACCCGTTGCCTAGAATTAATGACTTGTTTGATCAGTTATAGGGAGCTTTCACTAAGTTGGATTTGAGATCTGGGTACTATCAGTTGAAGATAGCAGAGACTGATGTACTGAAGAGTGCGTTCAGAAGCAGGTATGGGCATTTTGAATTCTTAGTAATGTTGTTTAGGTTAACTAATGCCCCAGATGCATTTATGACTTTGATGAATAAGGAGCTCTACTTGGATTAATTTGTGATTGTGTTTATTGATGACATCCCAGTGTATTCAAAGAGCTTAGAAGAACATGCTGAACATTTGAGAGTGGTCTTACAGATTATGAGGGAGAAACAACTGTATACCAAATTCAACAAGTATGAATTTTGGCTAGATCGAGTAGTATTTCTGGGTCATATAGTATCTAGACAAGGCATACAAGTAGATCCAAAGAAGATAGAAGCAGTGATGAATTGGAAAGCTCCGAAGAATGTATCAAAAATCTAAAGTTTCCTAGGATTGATTGGATATTACCGGAAGTTTGTCGGGGGGTTCTCGTTGATCTCAGCTCCTTTTACGAAACTTCTGAGGAAGAGTGTAGCCTTCAGATGGAATGATGAATGTCGGAAAAGTTTTGAGGAGTTGAAGCATTGGTTGACTACGACACCGATGTTAACTATTCCATCGAGAACTGGAGGATATATAGTATACAGTGATGCTTCGCATCAAGGATTGAAATGTGTACTGATGCAGTATGGTAAAGTGATAGCCTATACATCAAGACAACTAAGGTCTCATGAGATAAATTATCTGGTATATGATATAGAGCTTGCTGTATTTTTTTTTGCTCTAAAGATATAGAGACATTATTTATATGGAGAGACATTCCAAATATACACTGATCATAAGAGTTTGAGGTATCTGTTAAGTTTGAAAGAATTGAACATGAGACAGAGGAGATGGGTAGAGTCATTGAAAGACTATGATTGTACAATTGAGTATCATCCAGAAAAAGCTAATGTGGTGGCTGATGCTTTGAGTCGAAAGTTTAATAGCAATGTAGCTCAAATTCAGTTATCGAGATTACCGAGCTTAATTCATTTGAGAGCTTTGAATGTGGAGTTGAATCTAGAGCATAATAAAGCATTGATAGCCAAACTAAAGTTAAGACTGATGTTACATGATTGAATTAGAAGAGTTTAGAGTAAAGATCCTGAAATGGTGACACTGATTGAGGAAGTTAAAATGAATCCAGATTCTGAATTTAAACAGAGAGATGAGACACTGTGGTTGAAATAGAGGCTGTGTGTGCCTAATGTGGATGATCTGAGAAAGAAAATTTTAGAGGAAGCTCATATGGCCGCTTATGCTATGCATCCTGGTACCACCAAGATGTATAACACGTTGAAGCAGCATTTCTGATGGCCTGGAATGAAGAAACAAGTAGCGGAATATGTTTTTAAATGTATAACATACTAGCGGGTTAAGGTTGAGCATCAGGCTCCAGTTGGGAAGCTACATTCGTTGCCTATTTCGGAGTGGAAATGGTAACGAATTACTATGGATTTCATAATGGAATTGCCAAAGACTCTGAGGCAGAATGATGCTATATAGGTTGTGGTGGACCTATTGACTAAGTCGACTCATTTTTTACTAGTGAGAGAATAACTCACTAGACCAGTTGACCCGGAGATATGTGAATAAGGTGGTTAGACTACATAGAGTTACAGTGTCCATTGTATCAGACAGGGACCCCAGATTCATTTCGAGATTTTGGAAGAGTTTACAGTCAGTTATGGGTGCAAAATTAAACTTCAGCACTGCATTTCATCCTCAAACAGATGAACAGAGTGAGAGGACAATCAAGACTATTGAGGATATGCTCAGAGCATGTGTATTGGAGTTTCAAGGAGCTTGGGATCAGTACATAGCTTTGATTGAGTTTACATACAATAACCATTATCATAGTAGTATTGAGATGGCACCGTATGAGGCACTGTATGGCAAAAAATGTCAGTCGCCACTATATTAGGATGAAGAGGGCTTGAGAATGATTAAAGGCCCAGAATTGATACTGTATACTGTGGATAAGGTGAAATTGATCTAAAGCCGAATTAAACCGGCTCAAGATAAACAGAAGAACTATGTGGATCAACACCGTAGGGATATGGAATACAGTGTAGGAGACAGAGTATTTCTGAGAGTGTCACCTTGGAGAGGAGTATTGATATTCAATAAAAAGGGCAAGTTGAGCCCTAGGTATATTGGTCCCTATGAGATTATTAAAAGGATAGGACTTTCGGCATACAAGTTAGCTTTGCCGAATGAGATGTCTTAGTTACACAATGTATTTCACGTGAGTATGCCCCGAAGATACCGATCGGATCTGGAACATGTGTTACCGGCTCAAGAGATTGAGGTTGCTAGTAATCTAAGTTATGTTGAGGAGCCGATCAAGATAGTGGGATCGCAGATCAAGCAGTTGAGGAACCGAGAAATTTCATTAGTGAAAGTCCTTTGGAGGAATCACTCGACTGAGGAAGCAACTTGGGAAATGGAGGAGCATACGAGAAGACAATATCCCCACCTATTCGAACAATCAGGTAAGAATTTTGAGGACGAAATTTCTTTTAAAGAGGGGACAATTGTAACATCCCGTTACCCATGTTGATGCTAGAATAGTTTATATGAGATATTACTGAGAGATTAGAAAGTGCATTTCATGCTCATGCATATTATGGCATACACATACGCGTAATTATTGAAATTTTGCACATTAAAATAATTGTACATGTATTCATTGACATTTTTCGGGTATAATTGATTTACATATGTGATTATGTTGAGTATTGTGAATTATTTGTATTAAAAACTGATGTGGAAAGTATAAGTAACTGAAGTTAGAATTTTGGTGAACTTTAGCAAATTCCGAAAATGTTGGATATTACTAGACTAGGAAAAGTGTCATGTGGCAAGTCAAGTGATAAATGGAAATAGAAATAAAATTTAAATGATATTGAAAATTTGGAGACAATTGGAATAAAATTCGGAGAAGACTGAATTAGTTAAATGAGAAGCTAGTTAAAGCCTTAGAAATTAGACAAGTGTCCAAGTCTTAAACCCATTTTTCTTTTAACTTTGAAAGACTAAGTCACTGTTAGTTCTTGACATATCTTTCTTCTTCAAGCTTCTTCTTCTTCATGGGTTTTAATTCACCAAACCTTTATCAACTTTACATCTTGCTTTTATCTATCCATTACTACTCCTATTTTGTTTTCATTTCCATTTGCCCCAAGAAAACCCAACTTAATCCACCTTCAAGATGGTGTACACGAGTTGCATGAAAATTAGGGATTCTTGATATTTTGAAGAATTTGGAGTTTTAACAAGTAAGTAATATGTTCATCCTTGTGAGTAGTATGAATGTGAGATAAATTTGGTGATTATTTGTTATTAAATGATCATAAGAAAAATGGACATTTTTCATGAACACCGTGGATATGGGATAAAAATGTGGATGCATTGTTTTTATGTATTTGATGATCATTATGATATAAAATAGTGTAGAAATGATTTTTGGAGTTGAACGATCAATAAAAACGTGCAAAAATTCATGCAGAAAATTATACTCTGTCTTGGTGATATACGTATATGCCTGTATTCACTGTTATTGTATGAATTTTCGGATGTTCTAGAAATGAACTGAAAATAAGTTTGGAGTTTAGGGAAAAGGTGATGTCGTGCTTTAAGAATGATAAAAATGAAAGTCAGAAAAGAAAATAGAGAATGTATAGAAGATGGAAAAGTGCAGCAGTGAAGAAAGTGCAGCAAAATAGTGATATGCATGAGTGTGATTTTCTATTTTTGATGTTTATGTTTTAATATGGGATTTTGGATTTGTTTATGGATGATTGGAGTTGAATGGAAGTCGAAATAGGGGAAAGATTAAGATTAGAAATGGAAGATTAAGAAAAGAAAAGAAAGAAGAAGAAAATTGCAGTGTTTCAATAGAAGAAGGAAAAGCACGATCATGAAGGAGGAAAAGCATGAAGGAATTGGAAAAGCACGATCGTGCTTATGTATGATCGTGACTTCTATGGCTACCGAAGGGAGACTGTTTGAACATCCCTTATCCTTTTGACCATAACTTCTTCTCCCAACCTCCAAATGACATGGTATTTGAACCAACAGACTCGTAACACATTTTTCTTCATCTCCACCAAAAATTATAGCCATCTGAATCCATTTGGAAAGAGATTGAGTGATGAATTTGGGACGAAAATGATGAGAAGTACTAGAATATTGATAAATTGAATATTTTCACTGAATATGCTTCGGTATTTTGACGAAGTTCTTGTCTGTAGATTTCCAAATGGAATCATTCTTAATTTAGAGTAAACTAGAGACATATGACTACAAATTGTTTGAAGAAATAGAATTTCAATTTTAACTCTAAGAATTCCAAAATCTAAATTGAAGTTGAGTATAGAGTACTATTTCGGTTTAAGAACAATCCTAAATATTTGGAGTATAACTTTCGAAATACTGAATCAAATTATATGATCTTGGTATCATTAGAAACTAAAAAATAGAAGAACAATTTTCTAGAAGAAAGTGTTGACAAATTTCTCCATTTTCCTGGTCATATTGATCATACGAAGTGGACCCGAAAGTCTGTTCTTGGAAAAATCTAAAATGATCATTTAGGTAATGAAATTAGATTCAGAGTGTTTTATTGAGGGATAAACCTTTAGTTCATATGATACTTAAGTGAGTTTTGATATTTGAATGATATTGTGACGTGAATGATGGAAAGATACCCGGAATGTCATTGAACATGCATTGTACATATTTCATATATATAAATGCGCATAAATGAATATCTATACAACTATGCTAATTGTGATATGTGAAAATGTATATTGAATGATATAGAGGAGCATTTAGAAGGTCAACATCCAGACGTTGCCGAGGTTTTGAGGCAATAGCTTCGGGAGCAAACTGTGAGTAACCTAAACGGTCTCATTTAATTATTTGTTTGCTTAAATTCTATTTTGAATTGCCTTATGAATGTGATTTGATTGTTTGATTATGGAGATTGAAGGTCAGAGGTTTTTGATACATGAATGTGATAATTGAAGTGCTCCTTGTATGCGAATGTGAAGAAATAAGTGTTACTCAACAATTTGTTAAATGTCGGATTAAGTCCGATGATAAATTTGTTCTGAATGTGAATGTGAAATCATGCGATTGATTGAGAATATAGAGAATGTGAAGCATTCTATTACATAAATGCATGAAAGATAAAGGTAGTTGTGACCAGTATAAAGAGCTTAAAGCTCATACTGTGATAAGAGCCTCTGTCCTCTTTCATGTAGCGTATTTTGTATTAGGTTCGGATTATGTATATATATTCGGATGATCTAGTAATAGCTACATTGTATATTTGGTTTTAATGAAATGAAATGAGGAATTTGATCTTAAAATATTGTGTCTTTCTTTATGATGTCATAATTAAGATAGTGATATAAGTGCTCTAGCATGCCACTTTTGCAGATATGTATTCGGATATCAATCAAGATGTGTACGTGTCTTGCGAGAGTGGGGTACTATACTATCACGTTTTGATTTCGCATCCGAATCTTGCATCCGTTTGACGATTTTTGTCAATGCACACCCATGTGGGTCAACACTCACCTACTCTAGAACTTTTGTCAATAATGCCCATTTTCCTTACCGACTCGTAAGTCTTTGCTTGGTTCCATCAACTTGAGTGTTAAGCATCAGCCAAAGCCCGTCAATACTTGCACCATTCCATAATTTGGACTTAGGGTTTTAAGAGAGGGATTGGCAGGGAAATAAATAATGATAGGAGAATGGATAGAGGACGCTAAAACGGAAAATCAGTTGAAATTAAGGGATATAAAGGAAGAAAAGGAAGAACCAAGACTGGTGATAGTGGAAGACTGGTTAAGGATTTTCCTTCCTAACTTTTTTTCATGTGTTGGCATAGATCTTCATGACAATAGTAAAAGAAAAAAGATAAAATCAAATTGATTTTTTGAAGCCATTTTGCTTTTGGTGGAACAATATGCAATTAGTGCTTAACTTGACTTTTTGATGCTTTTGTGACAGCATATTTGCAAGGTGTATTTCTTGTGTTAGATGTTGTTTTGTTGTTTCTACTCGATAAGCTTGACAATGAAATGAAGTATTTGAGATGACAGTTTCCTTCCATTTCACGATCACTTTGGACACATCAATCTTTAGAGAAATTATTTTATCTTTGAAGCTATCGTGATGCAAAAAAAATAATGCAGGGTCCCATGTTTGTGATTTTCTTAGTCGACATCTTTCAAGATGTGTCCTTAGGCATTTGGATTGTCTATTCAACGTGTTATCAACTAGCAGACAAGAAAATTTGGCAGCATTTCAATTGTCAGTGATATATGTATAGAAAATTTGAAATGGCACTGAACTATTCAGTAGAACTATTAACAGATTAGAAAAGATTTGAGGAGAAGATGACAAATTCATGATTTCCATGACTAAGTAGACGTTATCATAGGGGAGGCTATTGAATATCATCATTGAGAACAGAAAGAAAACAAGATGGATTGAGACATCACTTCTTCAAAACCGTGGAAAAGCTTAAGCATCAAAATAAAAGACCAAAAGGTTCTCCGCGAATTGATTTTTTTTTAGCAGTGCGTTGGTAAAAGTACTCCTGAGAAAATATGTCTTCTATTCTACGAGGAGATTCTTTGATTATTATTATTTTTTTAATAGAAGCAAAGTGTTGTAAAAGATGACTCTGAGGAATATATGAATGAAACATTACAACCCCGTATGCTTAAATTGGTACAGGTGAAAGGGTACGTCTGTACAAACATGATGGATTAGTATAAACTAGGAAGAAAGTTAACACGTGCGGTTCACTCGTTATCTCTCTGCACTGCCTTAATCGGCACCAAATTCACCATAGCTATAAATTCTTGTACTTACGAGTTAATTCAAGTGAAACCACAGTTTAATCTTATCATTTTGTTCCAGAGCTGGTTGATTAACTATTGCTAGATTGGTGTGCTGTTGCATACTTTAGACAAAATGATTGATAAAGCTACATTACGTGGTAGACGGGTCACTTCATTGACACTCCTTTTTCATCCTTGCCTATTCTTTCAGTCGTGCACCTTTTTGCTAGTTGCCATCTCAGTTACTTCACAACATCTAGTACAGGATGTTTGATGATGCTGTAGGCTGTAGCAAGAGAGAAGCTTAATATACTGATTTATGTAAGACAAAAAAAGAGTTGAAATTTGACAGTTAATGCTAATTGCTTATTTCATTCAACGTAATTGAACGAAACAAATGGGTTGTTGTCCAGAAAATGCAACGTGAACTTGTATAAACGTCAAAAAGAACTTAAGATACTTATTTACCAATTGCACTTCATAAAAGAGTAACCACCAACCAGTCTTAGAACTAACAGCAGTATACTGGTCTTTTTTATTTGCATTTTTGTCATTGTTCAAACATATCACGTTTCACGTGCTTTTAAAATAAAACAAGTTGCAATATAGTACGAATGCCACTTGCTTTTGTTGAGATCTGGTCAAAGTAAATGTTACATAATGTAGGCGACGACTCATTAGTTAGGAACTACATAGAGAGACGTAATCTAAGCAAACAAATAGTAATAAAAGCCGCGAATGGACATCGAAAATGGCTTTCCCTCCACATATTTTACAGCTTTTAAGTTCCATGTGTGGCCGACGTGAATTTGTCCCCGGCTGGTGAATGCTGCAATTTTCTGCTTCCTACTTTCCTGCCCTTTACCTTTCTCATCCTCTTACATTTTGTGCTTCTGCCTAGAAAACGAAAAATGTTGCTGTCCTACTCGAAAAGAAGCAATCCTTGGTCTTGGGAAATATCAACATGCTGATCGTTGAAGCTGATCATTTAGCTCTTGCCAACCCCAGTGATTCTCTTTGATAGTTGCATTTCATCAAATCCTTCGAGTTGCTTAAATACTCATTTAACTATCTCTCAGAAAAGTTCACCTGTCAGGTACTGTTAGATGCAGAGGTTGCGAGCTAAATCAATGGAAAAAACTTCACAATGTTGAACAAACTATTTTTTGTTTCGCTACCCCTACGTGGATGGATGCTTTATGCCATATTGAATAGCTAAGATCTATATAGAATCATCCACGATGCATAACTTTACAACTCAGGCAGTGATATCCTAACCTCCAAAATGACAGCCAATGATGGTTATGTAAAGTTGTATCCTCAACATTTCCAAGAAAATCTTTGAAGTGCTTGCATAATCCTCGTAGTTGAAGCATCAGATAATCCATTGTGCTGCAACGGACATAATATCATCCTTAAAGAGTCATGCCTTGATATCACTAAGTACTATTTCCACATTCAAGTTAGAGCATATAAATAAGATATATTCCTGCAAGGAATCTAAAGTAGGATTCTTTTGGCATTCAATATGAATTCCTGAGATTGTACCTTGGATCTAACCGTCAGGGACAGGATTCCATCAGTGGTTGATGACTGAACCGAGTAAGAATCCAAATGGAGATGGCTTATAGCATCCATGATTTCAAGCAATATGCCCTCTCTCCAAGGACACTTGATCTCAATTAGAACTTCCTTGTCTCTTGCAAAGACGTTTATACTATCTGCCAAACCATCTTTTGATACGTTATCCACTTCATCAATGTCACAAGCCTTCCTCTTGCAAAATAATGGCTTCTTGCCATTACTTATCGTATTGCTCCCATAGTTATCAGACGTCCTCTCAGCAGCATCTTGGGGTTTCCTCTTTGTCATTGTCTCCAATTCTTTAAATTCCTTGCATGATTCCAACTCTTCAACCTTCCTCTCTAGCTCCTGAATGTAGTCTATTGTGTCATCAAGTATGGATAGTTTATCATCCTGCACAAACAAAAGAATGATTTAGTGTATGGCTTTCCAGTTTGTCACCTCATTACAATTGAAATCAAAGTATTAATTACCTTTTTAACTGAAGGAACAACTGATTTGAGAACCATAAACCTTTCATTCAAGTTTTCTCTTCTTTTCCTTTTTGATAACATAGCCTCTGGTTTTGACACCCTGACCTTGATGCTTTTCTGATCTGGGAACTGCATATAATCAACATGCATAAACGGAACTTCAAAAAGAATCTTCTTCAACAACCTTTGTGGAGTATCAACTTTATGCTTCATTGAATCTGTGGATCCTATTCTTTTCCAACCAACAAAGCTAGACCCCTTATGACAAGTTCGGAAATGCAGTCCAAGTATTAATGGATGGGAGGTCCTTAAGAGAGATGATAAAACACTTTGATAATGTAGATCATCACTCTGAAGGTCCAATAAAGTCAATCTATTGTGATTGTAGTCTTGAACATCTTGCACACTTCTGCTGTTTGCCTTCTCACTATTAAGAACTGGAATAACCATTACAGGATCAAGAATGGTCTGAGATATGCAGTCACTGGAATTCATTGAATTGACATAGTTACTCAAGTCATCATCTATGAACTGCCAACTTTGTACTTGAGAAGCTGCTCCATTGAATCCATCAACCATAAATGAATCATCCGGAGGTTGATTACCTGAGTTGTTGTCGGGAGAAGCTAAGTCAAGGTCTTGGCATGCCTCAATTATGTTTATTTTAGTTTCAAGAATCTCCTGATCACAAGCATTAAAAGCAAGCTCGTGCTGGTCACTTCTTGTACTTGATTTCTTGGCAGTTATCGGGCATGTAATTTCCAAGAATGAAGTTTTTACATGCCGAATGAGAGTTGGATCCTCCGAAACCTTTAGAAAAAATGATAAAAAAGCTACATGTCTTAAACTGGCATCCACAAGATATTATACTCCTAGTAGTAATCTGATGATAGAAGAATTACCAGCTCAGTCACACCCAACTCAACCACGCCTCTAGCAAATGGAAAACATACCACAGTCTGACAATTCAAATAACAAATGCTACGATCAGTACTGTGCTGCATACTATAATAACCACCATTTATGCTAGATGAGCATTTCCCATGAGAAAAAGGGAGCACATAAATGTCTGCAAGACAAGAGTTCAGTAGAAGTTTATAGGATAATTTACCTGAATAGAAGCACTCTGAAGATGACCGTTGACAAAAGTGCATTCATCGACCCAAAAACAAAGAAACAAAGGATTTTGAGCTTCCTCCCCATCTTGAGAAACATATCTTTGAATCTTTTTTTTTTTCCCCTTCTATCTGAAATGAACTGAAACCTATGAATCAAACGAAGCAACTTACCTTAGCTAGCAAAGATCGACTAAAAATCTTGCTGTCAGCAAAATGAGCATTGCATAACCAAATTGGCTGACTATTCGATAGGCATCTCCCTGGCAATCTATGAGTGATTACGAGAAAGAATTATGAAAATGGATCAAATAATAAACAAATTACAGAAAGTGAAAAATGGCAAGGAATTTTTCTTACCCTTGGCCAACATTGAACATAAAGGACATGCAGACCAAGTAGTACCACTCGGTATCAGTGAGATCTTCAGGGGATAATGATGCTGAAGGTCTCCTAGCTTGTGAGCTGGCCTCACCAGCAGAAAGGGACTCATAGAGTTCTCGCAATTGTTCACTTCTCTGCAAGCTTAACTGGTCTGCATTTAGCTCTATGGATTGAACTGTTTTTCTAGTTCTTATGTCCCCATTGTAGTATCCGTCACCCCATTCCAACACCCTACAAATCCAAACAAGAAGCTTAAGTGCTTATATACAGATAAAATGCTTGTCAATAAATTGAACATGTCACCCATCACTTCCCCCTTTAGAGGTAGATCAAAAGACATGCTGGACAGGGAAGGTGGGGAGTGAGATTTGCTATCAGAGGATTAGAACTGTAGCCGCAAGCTCACCCTGTATGCCGCTAAGGTTCAGGACACAATGGATCCACATGTAACGCAACAAAAAGACACTATTGGCCATATGTAACAATGACTTGTTAAACTTGGAAAATTGTATGAGAAAGGAATAGATCCCCTGGAGCGTTACCGATGAAACTGAATATGCAAACTGCATGTCACAATCATTTTCAAGGGAAAATTCTGCGATAAAACCATATTTTCCATACCGTATAAAAGATCAATTACACCCTTCCTACAAAGGTACATCTATTTTTTCTTGTCCCCAGCACGTGGGCGGAGTCAGAAACCCCAAACAGATTCCGAGAAATTTCTTCTGCCGCCCGCAGAATCACAGAGAAAGAAGAATGCATATTCTACCTTATCAGAGCCAATTTCAAGATAAATTTAGAACAGCCACAACTGTGATAGAAATAGTCAGAAGTGAAAGGGTTAGTACCCTGGTTGTCCAGAAGAAATGGACCAGAAGATTGCATAGCTCCATTGTATGCTCCTCACAGCAAGAGCAAGCTGTCTCTGGAGGTTCTGTGGCAGCCTTTCTTGGTTCCAAGAAGCCATAAGTTTTCTGCAAGCTCTATAAAATTGGATTCTTTCTCTACTAACTTTTCTGCATTTACCAACACTAGAAACTTCTGGTGATGGAAATTTCAGTATTTAAAAGATCACCTCTCCAGATATTTTCTCCAGAAAGAAAAAGCCTTTATGCTTATGGGAGTGTTACAAAAACTGTGGCTCAAACATATTGTTGCTAAAAAAGGTTGAAGTTTGCAACACCTAAACCCAAGACGATACCTTTTGGGCGGTAATGAAAGTTCAAGGCCATGAAAGGAGCTCACACTCTATGAGACATGGAAGAGTGGTTCGTAACCTCATCTATGCTTTATGAAGAAGAGAACCGGGTGTCCCATTCTTTCTGCTTTCAGATTAAACACGGATACTAGGTTAACACTAAACCTGCATATCGTTCACAAATAAGTTAATAAAGATAGGGTCACTAATGGTGGACATCAACACTATAAATGCCACGCACCTATATATTCCATATCTTTTCTTGTTTCGGAACACTAAAGATCCGAACTTGAATGGCCCAGAAAACTGAGACACTCGGACCTACACAAATGTCAAAGGGAACAACTTCATTCCTGGAAGTAAGAATAACTATGTTCACCACACAAAAAGAAGAAGAAGAAGCGCTCAAAGAACCCAGTAGTAGTCTTTAATGGCCAGCAAATAGAGAGAGATTTGAAAGAAAAGAACTTGAAATCTGGGCAGCTACCAAAAATAATATCATTTAAATAGAATATTACGGGGAGTGGTTTTAGGATGAGACTAAAATGGGAGATTTAACACAAAAGCAGTAGAATGGCTATGGAATGGAAGTGGCCTTATGAGCATAGTAAAACGCAGGGGGAGAGAGTGAAAAGGAGCATAAACAGCGGGCACGTGAAAAATTGGCAGCAGTGGAGAGCTCTATTAATACCCCTTCCACGTGCTTTACATCGGTGATGCCAAGAATAATTATTGTGGGCATTATTACCTCTCTGTTCTGCACTTCAACAATGGGAGAGAACAGAACTGAAGCACGCAATAAGCAATCTTGTAACAGCAGTTGGCCGGCATTCAAGCATTTCTAAGTTGCACTACACGACCATTTACAATTATAGTTTAAATTCCGATGGTTTGGTTGGTTAACAGTAATTTAATGCGGCCCGAAGCCGAATAAATTGTTAGTTAATTATACACAAATTATTTGCATAACAAGGGTAAGGGAAGGGAAGGGAGTTGAGATAGGAAAGAGGGGTCTTCTCTTTTACCAGAAAGAGGCTGCATTGAAGGTTGGTTGGTTTTGCTTGCCACAATAATTGAATAGACCATTTACAGGTTACAGGTGCCAAATAGACAAATCAAAGGGTCAACTTCTTGTCTTGCTTTAGAGCATGTGTGTTTCGGTCTACAAAGCGAGATGTCTTCAATCACTGTCCTTGTCGTCTTCACCATATTACAGTCTTGGCTAAGCCTAAGCTTTATTTGAATTAAAATTCAAAATATATCATCACTAAATGGATTTTTTTTTTCATCTATAAACAATATTCTGGTGACCATACCATCCTCGAATTTGGGAATATGAATAAAGAAAGTTATCTGCAATTGGGGTTTGAGCATGCAGATATACCTCTCTCATATTCATTTCCTATCACGGTAATTCCCAAGGCTTGAGTGGTAGTCTAACTTTTTAAAATAAACAACTTATTACTAATTCTGCGGAGAGTTTATTGTTTGATGCCAATCAATTCTTCCCTTCCCAGGGATATAATTCCAGTAAGCAACCCTAATTTTATACTCATTGATGGAACTGACATTTCAGCAACCTTGAATTGATAAATATAACGATTCTACAAAAGGAGATATACAAATACAGCCATGTAATTCACCGAGGTGGGAGATGGGAAGGGTCGCTTTCCAATCTGAGCCAGATTGGGACGAACCCTAGTAGAGCTGACATTTAGGTCCAACGAGCCGTATGGAAAGTGCAATTCCTATCTATGATCCAAGTATCGCACTGTATTTGTTTGATGTCTGGAGAATCACGTTGCATCGATATTCTTCATATTTTAGTCTTATTTTTAAGGCCAAGTATGAAATCAAATCAAATAATATGAATAACCTATAGTAATTGAATTTGTTTAATTGTGGGGAATTTATTTTTGTCCTAAAATATTATTTATTTTTTCTCTCGAGTAAATGATTATCACATGAAGTTCAATAGAACAATCTACCCGCAGTTGCTCCCAATTTGAAGGGACAAGCATTTTACGGAGCTTAGATTATGACGATAATTAGAGTGATGTATCTGCAACAAGTGTTGTGTCCTTTCTTCAGACATCGCCTTCCTATTCGTGTCATTGCAATTCCTATCCTCAACATTAATCGTCTCAAACTCCAATTAATCGACTGGAAAAATTTTTAAAACTCAAAAGAATCACTTCATAACCTAAATGTAAACCATGAAGATGTATCTCCGAGGGAATTGCAAAATTTGCCTAATAATTTGACCATTTTGATGTGCTAGTGTATGCATATAAATACAGTCAACAAATAGAATTCAAATCACACATACAAAGTTTCAATTTAATGTTCACAAACACATCTTCTTTAAAAGGTTTAGTAAAAATATCAGCCAATTGATCACTAGAAGATACATGTTTCAAACAAATGTCACATTTCAAACAATGATCACGAATAAAATGATGTGTAATTTCAATATGTTTTGTTCTACTATGCAAAATCGGATTTTTACTCAAACAAATTGCACTGGTATTATCACAATAAATTGGAATATTTTTAACAA
>JANZLH020000397.1:2288231-2300680 GCA_026770325.2 Erythroxylum fimbriatum
TATAAATTAAATTTAAATTGTTATTATTATTTATTATTATGGTTTTTATAAACATGGTTAACAAATATACAGTACAACTGTATAATATGACAATCAATTATTTTGTAATTTTTAAAAACATTCAGAACTATTTTACAAAGTTTTTCGGTAGTTATTAAAACATTTTCTACGTGGCTTCACTGATTTTTTAAGCATTTGTAAGGATTTTTTACCGATGACTTATGTACCAACTCAATCCTGTTTGACCTCAATCGTTTATTTTAGTGGATCCTACGTAAATAAATGATTGAAATCAAATAAGATAAGATTGGTACATGTGTGAATCCCACGTAAATAAATGATTAAAATCAAATAAGATAAGATTGGTACATGAAAAAAATCTGAGGGAATTGTCTCCCTGCTAATCGACACTTCTCATCATACAATCATGCAATTTTCATTACCTACTCTTCCATTAACTGCAGATTTAACGTTGGACCACCAAAATCTTTTATTAATGTTTTAAAAACTATACAGAAAATTAATTCAATAAGACAAGAGGTTAAAGGTTTAAAAGGTTCAACCAGTATTAGATCGTTATAAAATAAGCTTAAAAAAAAAGAATTTAAAATATGATTGAAATATATTGTCTTTTTTAGTTGAAGATTTTAAAGTTTAATTAAAAAATTGTTAAACAAAAATTAACTGATTTATTTTAGTTTATAAGAATTTATTTATTTAAAAAAATTGAACAATTAATTAATAAATTTATGAGTTTTAACTATAAGAATTTTTAAAATAAATCGAACAGTAAATTTAAAAATTGAACTGAAAAGTTAGGCGGTCAAGGTTTTTACAATTAAATTGATCATACTGATTAAGTTTTTTAATCATTATTTCTTATACATATTCCATTAGTAATTAAAATTTGTTTTAAATTAATATTCATGTTATCTTTCAGGTTTAATGACCCCTCTAATTTTATTTTTTAAAATTTATAGCAATCACTTTTAATAAATTCTCACATTAAAAAGTTCCTAGAGAAAAAGATAGGAACTTTACATGTGATTTAAAAAATTAATAAATTCTTAACCTTTAAAATTATCAAAAAAAATTATTATAATTTAGATTTAATTTTTTTGTTATTATTTTCTATTTAAAAAATTACAAAGATTCTTACCTCACAAAAATTGAACACTTGAACCCATTATTTTTGGTTAAAATGTCATCCCATCTGTCTTATTACTTTGATCTAGACCTTAAGTACATGACTCATATGGACCTAACTAACAAATTTCTTTCGTTGAACAGTACTGTTAGAATTAGAAAGTGAACATGTAAAACTTTTCTGCCTCAACCTCGTGGGAAGCTGCTGAGATGACGAATGAATTATGATTGTGAAATACATGCGATCACAAATTTCTTGGAAAGGAATTAAGAACTGCTGCACAGCCACAGATGCCAGCCTACACTCAGGAACTTTTAAAGCATCTATCTGACTGAAGATTAAAGGAAATAAAAGAATGTAGCTTACTTGTTTCGTCATGAACACTGAATGGCCTTGCAAAATTCTAGAGAAGGATAAGGACTTCTAGGGCTACAAATTAGATAACAAGCCATAACACTTCTTATGTGGTTCTCTAAATGTTAATGGTGAAAGTAAATGTGTCGGCCTTCATACTTCAGCATGCATGAGCAGAGGATGAGTTTGTGTTCAATCTGCAGGAACTCCGTGAAGGCTTTCCCAGCCATAACTAAGAAAAACATTGGGAATTATATGCGTTTTGGTAAAACAAGGCCCGCCATTATGTTTGCTTAATTGTGGAAATAGTGTTTATACGAACAATATTAATACAATATCATCTTCAACTCTTGAAAGATGGGGGCATTTATTTGCCATCTGACCTTTTTGTATGAATCAGTAACCAATTTCTCACATGCCACATAATTCAGAACAGGTCTCTTGTTCGCATTAGAAGGCTACGCCAGGAACTGAAAACTAACGGCCCTAACACTAGCCTCCTAGAAACCCAAAGAGCCAGGATTTTCTGACGATTTCAAATAGGAAGGACGGTACCTATCGCAGAGGAAGACCACTTGATGACTAAAAGCAGGTTTTGAACACATTACACACCCACATCCCCCGCTTATCTGCTATAATACAGTAATAATTCCCTTTTGTTCATGATTAAAGAGTCAATATATATTGACAAACTAGTGAAACCTTCCGTTAGTTGAACCTACAAGATTGGTTGAGTGTATACATACATTTTAGAATTATACACGAGTGTTTCCCAAGCATTCCCTCCAACGAAAACTACTGCATTAGGTAAATAGAAGAAATAAAATATGGGTAAGAAAGAGTTCTAAAGAATTACAAGCTAGCTTCAGTACCCATTCAACAACGTCCAGAGTTAGTGCCATCGTTTTTGGGACTTTGTGGCAGAGGAATTAGCAGCAGAAGTTCTCCTAGAAGCTGATACACCTTTCCAGGAAAGGAAAAGGAACGAAAATGAAGGTCAGAGAATATTTATTGACAGGAACATGAATATAAATAAATGTAAAATAGCAGACAAACAGTTTTTATCAAATTGGAGTTTAATGTATAAATGATTCAGAGAGGAGATGACAAATCTGTAAGCTTGAAGTTTGACCAACATACTTGATGAAACCTTTGGAGTGGAGTGGAGCTTCTTGAAAATGATCAGCGTGATAACCTCAATTGTGTCAATCCTTGTTGTGGGGGCTTTGGAAGTTTCGATGCAAAACTTGGACTGTTTAAATGACAAAGCATTTTGTGATGCATTAGATTTGCTTAAACTGTGATTTGATAGAAGTAATGTCAACAGGGCGGCTTAACAAGAATGGGGGTCAAAATTAAGGGCAATAAATGGGAAAAAATTTACAATTCAATCAATCTGCAGCATTGTCACAAATCAATCCTCATTTTGCAAACTTAAATGAAATAGAAGGTACATTAGGAAGTTAGGTAAGTGTTTAAGAAACAAAAAGAAACTTCTGAAATAATTAGGGGATTGAGCAGTACTTACTTCTCTAGCTTCTCAACCTTCTCATGTTTTGCAGCTTCAGTTGAACTCAAAGATTCAGTATGTTTTGAAACTTGGGTTGACTTCAATGATTTAGCATGTTTTGCACCTTCAGCTGGTTTTGTACATTCTGGGAAAAGAGTAAATTCCACAGCACTGCCCAATGAACCATCAGTTTCAGTTCCCATTGAAAGACCACTATCAGAAATGTCACTTAATCTCTCATCAGAATCCACATTTCCAAAGCCAATAAGTTCAATATCATCTTTAGAACTCTGGCCTATATCTGTTCCAGAAGGCTTGGATTGAGGTACACATTCCTGTTGTTGCCTCAATTCAACCATTGACTTGGATTGCAGCAGCCGTTCCTTTGGACGCCTGAAGCCATCCATAGATCGTGTGGAACCAAATTCAGAACGTTTTTCGCTGCAATCTGATCTGTTATCCATTTCAGAAACAACCTTCTCAAAACTTCCCGAGTCTTTTCCTTTAGTTAGCCTAGGACTTTGTCTTGGAGTTGCCGCTGAATGTCGTATTGGAGACATGGATTCACACCTAAGTGAGTTCCCATACTTCACACCATTGGCAGAAATCCTAAGCTGTTGCAATCTCTCAATCTCTTCATCTTTCTTAGCAATGGTATCATTGAGGTAAGAAACCTGTAAAATTTTCATCAATCAGAATATCATAAAACAGATGTCATTTGCATCTTCAAATAAAACATAAAACTGCTTTCAATGTCAGCTAACTTTTACTACCAGAATCTGTTGCAGCTTTAGTCCTCAAAACTGACTACACAATGAACAGAGTAAGAATATTGTCCATCACAAACCTAGACTTCACCATAAATACTTTAGTGCTTATCTTGATGAGAGTATTCAGGAAACTCAATCCCAAACTAACATTCCATACGCCAATAGATAAGGTTAAGCAAAAATCCTAAGCTAGTTCGATAAACCTAATGGGGCCTGTGTTCAACTACTTGACTGGACATCACTATCCCAGGAGAAATTCCGATTGTAGTTATCACAAAGAAATATAACTGCTAATGTCTGAAATTAGACGAAGAAGAAATGTAGGGAGAAAACCTGCTCCATGAGTTCCCTAATATCTCTTCCTTCTTTGTGACTCCTTGCAGCTCCCAATTCAACACCAGAAACCCTCTCAGCAAACTTCAAGGTACTAACAGTTTCAGAATAGGATTCAACATCAGGATTAAGCTGCACAAACATGAGTGTCTTTGCTTGACCACCTGGAATATAGAAGTTAAAGGAAAAACAGAGTGACCCATTTCTAAGAGATGAAAGATTATACAATAAAACTTATAACATCAAATATTAAGAATGAATACAAATCATGCAGATTGGAGGCTAGAAATACTACCCAAGGAAGTTTGAAGTACTTGAGTTAATTTGCTATTCCTGTACGGCACATGAGAACTCTTTTGCGCTAAAGCAAATATAACATCTCCCAGAGCAGATAGAGATTTATTGATATGTTGTGCCTCCTTTAGCCTGTCTCCAGTTGCTTCGGATCGGTCCACCCTTTCACTGCCCGCAAGATCCACCAAATGCAAATTACCACGCAAAAGAGCGCCACTCCCCAAGTCCGTCCCACGAACATGAACAGTGAGAATGCTGTAAATTATGATTCAATGAAAAGCCTCAGTACTGATTATGTCGAAATCAAGTGTTCAATTTGGTCTTAATCAGATGAACTACCTGTGGGATCTGCTACTCCTTTCATTTAGGGCTGTAGCACCAACAGCACGGTTCATCAATTCTAAGACATCTGCAGTAGATGTCACGGAGTGCATGCTTGCATCAGGCACAGCTAACCCATTTGGTTGGGTTGTATTCCAAATCCCAAGTGTGTGCAAGTCAAGGGAACACATAAATGAAAACTTAAATCAAGCTAAGATAAAGTACTATGTTACAAAACTTCCAAGAAGTTCAATCATACACCTTGCCGAATATCAGGGATACAGCAAAGGATTAAAGCATACTTGAGACAGGCCACAGTTGAAAATTCCAAGAATGAGGGAAATACCCAGGAGTTAATCAAGTTCAAAACATACAAGCAACAGTTAAGGATATCTTTTCTGAATGCCATCGCTTGTTAGTAAATCACGAACTTGTTCATTATATATCTCAACCATTTGAACACAAACTTCATATGCTACCGAGCTTTTTCTGCTCAGAGAGATTTGAAATAAATCATGTAATGCTCGATAGTTGACTCCCCAATCTTCTTCTGACAATATCTTAGGTCCACTCTGAAGGAAACCAGACAAAATCACAATAATTTAGCGCACAACTACAACAATCACATAATGAAATGGAAGTAGCAATTAAGTTTTATACCATTGTATATGTCTTTCCTGAACCTGTCTGACCATATGCAAAGATACACACATTGTATCCATCAAGAACAGATCTAATTAATGGTTGGGTATCAAGAAATACATCCTCTGCAATAGATACAACAGTATATTGCTTAAATTGAAAAACTGAAAATGGAAAAAACCAGATAAAATATTATTAAAAAAAATAAGAACACAATTCGAAGAGAAAACCACAGAATTAACCATATAGCACAAATATCTACCTTGACTAGTTGATGGACCAAAGACCTTGTTAAATTTGAAGAGCCTATGGGTGTCCTTTCCTTGTCTTGAGGGATTTGAAACAACTAATTCACCATTGTCCCCAATATACTCGATTGTTGTTTGCTTTTTGCATTGCCCAGGAAGGAAAGGTCTTATACGGCAATACACTCTAATATTTCCTGTACTCAAAGAAACACTAATAAGCAACCAGTAGAAGCAAACTAAAGATAGTTATCCATGCTTTCTGATGTACCAAAAAATGATAGTTATCCAAGAATTACCTTTCAAATCCTGAACCTCATTGTACAATCTCCGATTTTCTGCAAGGACATAATGGTAATTTTTGGCAGCATCGGCTAGTCCTTTAAGCTTCATACCTACTCAAGAAAACAATATATACCAGTCAGAAGAAGGAAAGCTTACAGAAAGCTTATTTCCATACTAAAGCAAATAGCTTCAACTGAAAACATATCCTACCCAAGGAATAGAATTCCTCTAAGTAATTCCTTTTTGTTTCCAAGACTTCTTGCTTTATAGACTCTGAAGCTGCTCTCAATCCCTGGAAGTAACAACACTAGGAATTAACATGACAAGCGTTAGCATCAACAGATATCCAGATTATAATGGTAAAGGGGAAAAACCTCTAAAGCTTTGCAATGATTATTTATAAAGTTTTTATAAGTCCCCTCCTTTTTCTTCCATCTCTGAGATTTAGATTGTGAAAATGACTCAAGTTCTTCCACCTTGTTCCTTGAATCTACTAGAAAGGACTCAAGTTCCTTTAACTTTTTTTCCAACTCAAGTTTAGTTTCCCTGGCCTGTACTTGCAGTAGCAAGAACCGCTCTTCATGGGCTTTTTTGGTCATTTCTAGCTCCAGTTTCAGAGTTGAGTTCTCAATATCACTGTTTTTCTTCTCTTCCTTTAACCTAAGTAAATCAAACTCTTCAAGTTTTTCCTTCTCCTCAAGTTTTGTTTTCTCAATCTGCATGAGAAAGAGAGAGAACAAATTTAAAAACAAAGTGAGAGAATGAAAATAAAGAAGATGAAATGAAAGAATAGTTATCCTAGGAGCACAAAAAACCCAATCACCAATGTATCATAGCAAATTGTCTTTACTTGAAAACAACTCCTGTATTCAAAAGTTTGATCATCTTCATATGCCAAAAAATCCCAACGGATATTCTACTGTAGTTATGTCTCCACATTATATTTCATCAACAGATGAAAGCAATACCCTCAGAGAAACAAAAGTAGATACAAGATAAATATAGAAACAAAGGAGGAAAGCCATAAAGAACACTAGATTGACACGGAGCAATCTAACCAATATGTAATGAATTCTTAGTCCTGAACATGAAGCATAATGACTAATGATTTTTCATTGGTGGTTCCATGAAATAATATCACTCCAAGTTATGAGCATAATAGCAAAGATATACATATTAACCAAGCAGTTCGTTGCTTTTCTCTCTTCCAAAATTTAATGCCACAGAAATTGCTACAATCCTGAATCCCTAAATTAATATATGAAAACAATGTGAACTGATACAATAATAGCTCCCTAGCCAAGTTCAAAATCAAAACATTACATCTCACCTTTATTTGTTGAAGCTGAGACAGTAAGACCTGTAAATACACGTTAAATAATGGAAGTCAGTAATGCAATCTAAACAATGAAAAGATATGCAAGACATTTTGGAATATCAATTACTCCAATTTCTTCTGTGGTGCCTGCTGCAAGGGTTTCAAGCACTTGTATTCTTGATTGGTACTTCTCAGCCCGAACTTTTAAAAGGTTGTTTTGCTGCAATACCCAAAATTTTGTTGGCATCAGTATGTGTTGGGATTGTCCAATAATCGAGCATATACTTATGCCACACTGTGTTGTAAGCACAAACATAATGAAGAAAAGTGATAACATAAACCATACATTTTGTAAGTTCTCTGCTTGATCCGAAACTCGATGTTCAATAACTTGCACAACTTTCCTCAAGACATATGCCATCTGCTGTTAATGTTGAAAGAACATGAAGAAGGACATCACCTAGTGATATAAAAGAGTGCAGATACAGCATATTGTTGATAATTGATAAGATTACACAATAGATTATCAATTTACACATGCATCATATGGAACATCTATATCCCCTCTCTCTGACATACATGATGCACATGCCCATTCTTTCTTTCAACGCTTTCATCAAGAAGTTTGTCCAGTAAACCAAATAAGGTTCGAGTCGAAGAATTCTGCACAAAGTAATAGATAAAGATGGATAACGGTAAATCAAACTCAACTGGGAAAAAACAAATTCACTAGACATAGTGTGGTCCAAATGTACAATCAAATTTTCAAATAAACATAGAATGTACATAAGAAAGCAGTAACTTACATTCAACCCATTTGATTTAATCAACTCAAGATTCTCAGCATCTGAAAGATCAGAATACAACCCTTGCTTTAGGAGGAAGGCCACTGAAGAGTCACATCCAGTTTCAAGTCTCAAATCCATAGATGGATCTAAAGCACACCAATCCAAGAAAGAAAACCGTTATAAGAATGCACATTTACATGTTTCTGCAAATGGAAACAGTTGGCTTTCCTTTTTCCTTTTTTGAGACAGTTGAGTCTTGCCATAAGAAAATGGACTAATTGTAAGCTTAATAGCACTCTGATAACCAAGTAACAGTAGGTCATGTTAATACTGAAGTGATAGCTTAGCAGACCTTTCGTAACAACCTCTCTGATTATTAAAAACCAAGTTTGTCCCAATAGCATCTCGTTACTTGGTAATCTTTTTTATCACAAAATTCAGTGGAAAAAAACTACCCAATTCCCCACAATTTAAGCTAAAGATTAGTGCAGGATGAGTTCAAACTAGTTTTGAAATGAAAAGCACTCTCTTAAAACTTTGGAAAAAAAAAAGAAGTATGAAAATTTTAGTTTGGCTACCATATCAAAGTGCTCATCAATGTATAATAAAATTGTTAAAAGGAGCTGCATATGTATATAGCTATGCAGTCGTGAACAAATTGACAGTTCTAGAGAAGTGGTTGAGGGGATAAGAGTTCATATCCATTCATTTTAACTCTTTCTCCACATAGTTTAAAGAGAACACAAACTTACCGGATACAACAGAACCATGCAATCTGTGTTGGTATTTGTTATCACTAAAGTTTCTAGGGATCTCTTTCTCATGCATGGCAGAGTTTGCTTCCCCTTGGGTACAATCAATTCCTTCTGAAAATTGACTAGAGTTTCTCTGTTTTTTATCCTCGAAGCGTGCTTTAAGCATCCCAAGGCACTGCAAAACTGGCACCATATATCCCTGCAGAGTACATCCAATCATCTATAGCTTCAAGCTTGAAAAAGATAGACTAAGTAACAGTAGAAATGTTTCCAATTCCTCATAACAAGTTCAAAAGCAAGTACACTTGGGACACGTTAACGGCTGTTCATGATATCATGGCTATCCACAAAAAGCCAAGTAGATGTTTAAGCAAAGTGGAGTTTAAGCGTGTCAGCTTATGAACAGATAGTTGTGCTCATATCTGTCTGCAAACTGCATGCAAAGTTCCAGCTTTTTTTTTAGGTGTTTGATAAAAAGGAGGAAGATCTAGTTGGTTCAACAGCTGTGGAGTTTGAACAAACCCAAATTACATGACACATAGTCTCATTCCTGTTAAATTGAGATAGCAACTTAACTGATACTTGCTTTCAGTAAGAAAGATATTCATACCTGTTGTATATCCGCAATTACAAACCTAGTCAATCCCATCTCATCCATTGCTGCAAGAAATTTTTCCAGAGTAGCGGTACCAGGTTCACAATTGGTTTTCTAAAGAAGAGTGGGAGCATTAGTAGCATAAAAATATCCAAGTTCGTGTCAGTAGATCACAAAATTGAAAGGTTTGCATACAAAGAAACAAAATCATGCAGAGAAAGGAAAGCATCCCAACCATTTCAATCAAACCCGGATGCAGCTTGTTCAAAATGCTACACAAAACAGTGCCATCCATCAGGCAGGTCCTCAATTCCTCCTCAGTTGCTCCAGCTCGAAGATTTAAGTGAGGAACCATATAGTTCAACCACTCAACCAGAGATTGACGATTAGCTAAAAATCAAAGTAAAGAATAAAATTAAAGAAATGGATATGCAAATTAGTCAAAAATTGATAGAATGTGAGAGCGATTGCAAGTGGGGTTACCATCAACCACAGTTTCGAAAATCCCATTCTGCTCAACAAATATACGAGGATGTCTACTTGGGGGCTTGTATACGCCTACTTGACCGGTGCCCTTTTCAGTTTGAGCGTTCATGTTGAGGTACTATGAGTACCTTCAGGACCTTACGATGTACTTGGTGCTATAAGTAAATAGAACTGTATCATCCAATTCAAAAATAAAAACGAAATGCAGGATTATTTGTCATCTTACACATATAAAAGGGCATACAAATCAAAAGAAGAGAAAATGCAAACAATCTAAATAACCATCGCTATGCAACAGTAGAAGTATTAAAGTTATAAAACTACAAAAGCTTGCTGCTTTTTATCCACATCACAGACCATTCTTTTCTTTGTCCACACTTTAAAAGAAATTTGGAGAAAGAAAGAAAAACATAACACGAAACGGCATTAACTATCTGATCAAAAGAATTCAATACATTTTCGTCCGAGTAAAAATAGAAAATACAAAATGCAGCAGCTTCACAATCAAACGGACATTTTAATATGCGAGAAAGAAAAAAGAGGAGACCAAAAAAAGGAAAAACCTGCGTAAAATTGAGAACAAGAAATCTGCAAACGTGGAGCAAAGAAAGAAGAGATGGCTGGTCCTGGAGCGAGATTGCGCAAAATCGTCAAGTAAAAAACCCTAAGAGGAGGAAGAAACACAATGTAGATCGAAATCGGAGGAGAAAAAGAGATCACCTCCACCTCCTCCTCCTCCTCCTTCAGATCAGGGGATTGGCAATGGCGAAGACAGATTTAACAAAGCGAGAACATAAAAGAGAAGGATAGAGTATTTTTAGAAAGAAATGTTTGGGGGAAAAATGAAAGAAAAATATTTGACGTGTCGGAAGATGAGTGGGTCCCACTTCCCCACTGAATTTGGAGTGGACTTCCCGCCTTGTCCCATTTGTCGTTTCCATTCGCTTTTTCGTTTGAAGTAGTTATGAAACGACCGTCCTGTCTTTAATTGCTATTTTCATACTCGCGCTCGCGTAGCATACTAATCTAATGCCTATGCCAATCTCTCCAACCGGTGTAAAGTTTACGACATTGCCGATATAACTCACGTCACGTGTCATTAACACGAACTTAATGTCATTGTAAAGCTTTTTTTTTTCTATTTTTCATACTTTTTTTTCTGTATCATATTTGATTTATTATAACATTTTGAACGTTCAAAATAATTCTAATGTTTTCTAATATGTGTAAGTTACTTTTATTATTATTTTTATTACTATTTTATATTTTAACATTAACAAAACGATAATAGAGTTAGGATTTTATCTATTTCAATTAATTAAATCAAAACTTAACTTATACATCGTCAAAATTAGATAATTTGGATTGACATAATATTATTATCTTTAAAAATAAAATAAAATAAAATAAATTTTAATTTTTCTTATTAGCATATAATTAAAATAATATAATTTATTTTAATCAAGTAAAAATATAATAATTGACACTAAATAAATCTCACCCATTAAAAGTTACCCATGGTTGCCACTAAAGAATTTCTTGGTAACTCTTATACTTGATCTAACTAATATACTTAAATGGGCAACTTTCCTTTTGTAGCAGTCCATAATGACTACATTCAATATTGTGCTTAACATGTGTTTGGAAAAGCATAATAACAATCAATGAACATAACCAAAATTACAACATGCACCTCCACTCACAAAAAAATTGAGCATAAACTAACTCTAATTCAAGTAAAACAAAAAACAAATTAATTATTATCTTTTTTTATAAGATCTTATAGCACTCATTTCGTGACATACCAAAATTTTTAATTATAATCTAACATAAATTATGAAACAAAAAACTCCATGTTTTCTTAAATCATAAAACATAATCTGTTACAAATATTTAAACGAGGATATATATGATTGTGTATATAATCACGTTCAAGACATTGTAATCATATGAACATAATTTAAAAATAAAGACAAGAACAAACACCTCTATGATTTATTATGATGTAAGGATTTCAAACCAAAATTGGCAACTACATGCGCATGTGTTAGCACGAGTTTATGAAGTTCAACCTATAATTTCATAAATACGTGGATTTATTAATTTGATTTAATAAGTAATACCACAAACAAGTTGAAGCATCCACGAATTAGATGATGGTACATAAAGTTAAACCTTTTAACATATGCAATAATCAATTACAAAGATTGATGATGTAAGGTACTTCATGTTCAATGTTACTCTTTTGTGCTTATGGTAGGAATAATTGTAAGGGCACAATCATATTTCTTACTGGTTCTGTCTGATCTTGATGGGGCCAGACGCCGCTGCATGGATCCATGATTCTGACTGACTTTAGCAAGAGAATACCTGCAAAACATCACAAGGCACGCCGCGGGTTAATTGCCGGCAGGCCCCTCCGACGCTCAAGTTAGTCTCTTGGTAGAGGTTTTGGTAGCTAAGAACAGAGAAAATCAGGGTTCTAATGTCATACCTGTATCTAGGGGTGTTCAAGAAAACCCGCGAACTTGTGAACCGGACCTGAACCGCATGAACCGAACCTATAAAGAAGGTTAACCGAACCTGAGTTTAGGTTCGGTTCGAAC
>JANZLH020000397.1:2339207-2351877 GCA_026770325.2 Erythroxylum fimbriatum
ATTTCTCTCAATCCAATAATTTCTGCAATTAATTTCTTAATCAAGTCTATACATCTTGTTATTATCAAAACATAGGTTGACTTAATCTTGTCAACCACCATTGGTCCAACAAAGAGATTGAGGTTGCTAGTAATCTAAGTTATGTTGAAAAGCCGATCAAGATAGTGGGATGGCAAATCAAGCAGTTGAGTAACCGATAAATTTCATTGGTGAAAGTCCTTTGGAGGAATCACTCAACTGAGGAAGCAACTTGGGAAACGGTGGAGCATATGAGGAGACAATATCCCCACCTATTCGAACAATCAGGTAAGAATTTCGAGGACGAAATTTCTTTTAGGATGAGAGAGTTGTAACATCCTGTTACCCATGTTAAGGCTAGAATAGTAGATATATGAGATTATAGTGAAATTAGAAAGTATATTTCATGCTCATGAAAAATATGACATACACATACATATGAATGGTAACTTTTGCACATTAAAATAATTGTACATGCATTCATTGACAATTTTTCGGTATAATTGATTTTTATATGTGATATGTGATTTTATTAAGAATTGTGGTTTATTTGTATTAAGAACTAATTTGGAGAGTGTAGTTGTTGGATTAGAAATTTTTGGTAAATTTTAGGAAAATTTTCAAAAATGTTGGACATTACTGGACTAGGAAAAATGCCAAGTGGCAAGTAAATTGATGATTGGAAATAGAAATGAGAGTTAAATGATAACGAAGAAATTTGAGAGATGACTTTAGAATTTGTGAGATAATGATATTTAAAAAATTTTGGAGACAAATTGGAGTAAAATTTTGGAGATGATTAGACTGGTTTAATTAGAAAACCCAATTTAAGGTTTTAGAAATTGGACAAATGGATAAGTGACAAGTGTCACAAGCCAAGCTAAGCCAAGCCAAATCTTATTAAGTCTACCATTCTTTTCATTTGAAAGACCAAGTCACGTTTCTTGTAACTTGAAAGACTAAGTATTGTTGTTCTTGTCCGAGTTCTCTTTTTCTTGGCTATCTTCTGCAAGCTTCTTCTTTTTCACAGAGTTTTTTTTCATCAAACCTTCACAAAAGATACATCTTGCTTTCATTTGTCTATTACCCCTCCCACTTTGTTATCTATTTCTTTTGCCTCAAGAAAAACCTAACCCGAACCACCTTCAAGATGATGTACGTGGTTGCATGAGGAATTAGGACTTCTTAAGATTTTGAAGAATTTGAAGTCTTATCAAGTAAGTCCATGTAAATCCTTATGAGTTGTTGGTATATGAGATAAATTTGGTGCTTTATTGACATTACATAAATAAGAGAAAAATGGATATTTTCATAAACACCGTAGATGAAGGATGATAATATTGATATTTTCGTTTATGTGTTTTGAGGATTAAAATGTTATAAAATGGTGTAGAAATGATTTTTGAAGTGGAAAGATCAATAAAAACATGTATAAATTAGTGCAGAAAATTATACTCTGTTTTGGTGATATACGTATATGCTTGTATTAACTGTTATTGTAAGAATTTTGTAGATGTTCTAGAAATGAACTAAAATTAAGTTTGGAGTTAAGGAAAAAGGCGATTTCGTGCTTTAAAAATGAAAAAAATGAAAGTTAGAGAAGAAAATAGAGAATGTACAAAAGATGAAAAAGTGCAGCAGTGAAGAAAGTTCAAAAAAATAGTGATATGCGTGAGTGTGATTTTCTATTTTTGATGTTTACGTTTTAATCTAGGATTTTGGATTGTTTTTATTGGAATTGAACTAAAATTGGAGTAGGAATGAAGAGGAAATGTTGAGGAAATAAGCTAGAAGAGATAGACTAAGCAAAAGAGATGAACTAAGATGAATGATGATGAAGGGTGCTGGAAAATATGCAGATGCAGTGTTTTCACTGAACATGCATCTGTATTTTAGCCACATATTAATCAGTAGACATCCAAATGGGATTATTTTAAGTTTATATTAAACTAGAGACATATTACTATATTTTTCATGAAGAAATAGAAAATGAATTATGTCTCTAAGAATTTCAAATTTTGGCCTGAAGTTGAGCTTTTGGATTTTGTTGTGGTTTTGGTTAGAAAGAACATGTAAAGTTGACTTGAAAGTATGTTTCAGGAAAAATCTGAATTGACTAAAAGAGTTATGAATTTTGATTATAAAGGTTTAGTGCGGTGTAAACCTAACTACAAATTATACTTAGGTGAGTTTTGATATATGAAAGATAATGTGATGAGAATAATGGAAAAATACCTGGGAATGTCATTGAACATGCATTGTGCATATTTCATATACATATATGTGCATTAATAGACACTTATACAATTGTACAAAATTGTGATATGTGTATGTATTGCATGATATAGAGGAGCAATTGGAACGTCAACATCCAAACGTTGTTGGGACTTCGAGGCAATAGCTTCGGGAGCAAACGGTGGGTAACCTAGACAATCTCGCTCAATTAATTATTTGTGTTAGATTATTTTATGAATGTGATTTGATTGTGTAGAATTCCGGAAACTGAAGGTCCGAGACTTGTGATACATGCATTTGATATTGAAGTGCTATTTGTATGTGACTGTGATGAAATAAGTGCTTCTTAATATGATCTTTGAATGCCAGACCAAGATTCGAAGATAAATGTGAATGTGATTGATTAAATATGTGAGATGCAATTTATTACATGAATGCATGATCAGATAAATGAGAGTGGTGACCTGAGTAGCCATCAAAAAAGAGCTTAAAGCTCATAATATGATTGTCATTAAGAGCCAAAGGTTCACTATATAAAATGAGCCCTGTATCCCTAACAGATAAGAGACAATAGCAATGAGCACGATATCCACAATATATATAGGACAGTTTAGGCACTCGATCACAACAGCATAATAATTAGAAAGGAGTCATATGAGCATTTCATATGCATTTTAATATGTATGTTTGAGTGATTGAAATTTATGGTTATATTGTATTTAAATGAGAATGTGATGATATATGCAAAATGCAAAGATGCGAATTATATGTTTACAAGTGTGAAGCGTTTTATGAATTGAGTGAACCATCGATGATGGTTACCTCATTGAGTTCGCAAAACTCACCAAAAGTGCATATTAATTTTTCAGAACCGAGAGAGGATATTAACTACTGAGAGACGCTACAAGAAGTATAGTCTTATACTTTTGGGAAAAAGATGTAATGGCTCAAAGGTTGGTCAGTTGAGATTGAAGGAATAGATAGATTTTTGTGTAATTTCCTCTTTCATGTAGTATATTTTGTATTAGGATATGATGATGTACATGTATGGATGTTTGAAAGCTTCAATGTATATACGTTCAGATTTATGAAATGAAATGAGAAAATTTGGATTTTAAAATATTATGCCTTCTTGATGATGTCTTATAAGAGAATAAAGAATGATGATGCCATATTTAAGTGAATGTTGTGACTGCTCTAGCGTGTCATTATCATGGGTTATGTATTGGAATATCCTCAGGCTGTTCCGGTACGTACCCCGTGGTAATGGGACGTGACATTTGGCCCTGGCCGAGCCTAGATAATCTAAGATTGAGCCCGGTTTGAAGCTTAATTTTGAAAAAAATTAGGCTTAATGTCTGGTTAACTTGAACCTGGTATATTAACCTTGGGCTGGGTGGTCTTAGTTCTAAATTCCATCTCTAACTAGATTCAATAAATAAACAATAATTTTCAAATTATACATGCACAAAGATTTAGGTAATAAGGAGTTATTCATCATACTCCTAACCATATTCATCAATTTGCTATTACACCTTTCTGTCATTTTATTTCACTGAGGTGTATTTGGTAAAGTATATTATGCAGATATGTCATATATTTCAAGAGACTTTGTAAATGGACCTAGACATTTTGCTGACTCATCATATTTCTTATAGCTTTCACCCCTATCATATTTTACAACTTTCACCTTTTTTGTCCAATTACCTTTCAACCTCAATTATGTATACCTCAAGTGCATCCACTATTTGAGACTTTTTCTTAAGCAAATAAACATAACCATATTATAGGAAGTCATCGATAAAGGTGATGGAATATTTTTCTCTACCAAAAGATGGAAAATCGAAAAGTCCACAAAGATTAGTGTGTATAATATCAAAAAGTAAGTGCTTCTTATGGCTCCTATCTTATTCTAGTTGGTTTGATTTCCCTTAATGCAATCTATACATATGCCTAGATTACTAAAATCTAGATTCTAAAGAATCTCATTTTTCACTAATCTTTGCAGCCTTTCTTTGGATATATGATCCAAATGTTTATACCATAAGTAAGTAGATTTTTAATATGATGCACTATATTTAATTCCAACATTACCCAATAAATAAATAAATATTTTAAAAAATTTGTAATCAAGTTTCAATTTACATAATCCATTAATAAGAACAACATGATCCTTAAATAAAGAGTTGTTAAATAAATTGAAACATCCATGTTTAAATTCTCTCTTACATCAAATAATATCAAGTTTTTAAATGAAAATTAGGTTTTTAAAAATTGAATGTACATAAAGAGTTTCCTAAAAATTTAACTGATGACCAAAACTTAGGAATATACGATAAGTCCCTATACCTTCAATTGGAACCTTCATAAGTTATTTTGTTAAAAGAAAATTCTTATTTAGGTTTATAGTTTGGATTGTAAGGAATCCCTATACCATATTAGATATATGAGTAGTAACATTAATATCAAGTCATTGAGAATTAAGAGGAATTTCATGCAAGTTTGATTCAAAACTTACATAAAAACAATATTTACATTTCCATTTGAACTAAACTTTATGTTTCAAGAAATCTTTCTGCCAATAAATCCAACTTTTTTTATAAATCTTACATTTTCTACTTTTTGTTCCTTTTGATTCACTTGTGTAGTATTAGTGGGCAACTTTTTTTTCTTAAACTTATTCACTTTTATTTTTAGTCTTTTACTATCCTCCTGATGCAATAAGTTGATGGAATGACTCCCTTGTTTTTTCAATCTTGCTTCATCTTGAGTAAGTTTACATTATAATTTTTTAAAATCCCACTTTTCCTTTATGGCATGTTTGGTTCAATAGAATGGGTATGCTATTTCTGGTCTTAAAACTTAATTATTCCTTTGTTTGGTTAGACTAAAATATACAAAATACCTAATCTTAAGATTAAATATTCCTTAACTTTCAGCAATAGCTAATGACCATCCCCACCTATCTTTAGCTATCCCAATAATAAAGTCATTTGTTCATGACTTTTTTATCCTTCACTGTTATTATTATTATTATTAAGAAGAAGAAGAAGAAGAAGAAGAAGAAGAAGAAGAAGAAAATTAATAATAATAATAAGTTTAATAATATAGTTAAGAATAAAAAATTGATAAATTTAATAATAAGTAGAAAATTTATAACAATATTTAATAATAATAATAATAATAATAATAATAATAATAATAAGGATATTTTGATCTTTTTGTTACTTATTCTTTTCTTATTCCAAGTTTATATTTTTAAACCAAACATTAGAATAGAAATTCTTTCTCTATTCCATTCCCTAAACCAAACAAAGTAATACTCATTCTGTTCTATTCCTCATCTTTTCTATTCTTAAGAATAGCTATTTTATTCCCCATCTATTCCATTCCTTGAACCAAACAGGCCGTTACAGTCCAAAGTTTGGTGTAATCCAAGGAACAGTCAAGCTTAAGATTGCAAATATTGTATCGCATTTAATATTTGAATTGATTTTGGTATAGTATGATATTAGTAGAATATCCATTTGGATAACTTTTTAAAAATATAAAATAATTTTCAAATATTATAAAATTATAAATAATCTTTTAATATATTGTATTGTATAGTTTTAGTTTTATTTCAACATTTCTTAAAAAATATAATAACATAAATTTCATATAACAATTGCATTTTTGTCCATATTATTATCTTTCATATATCTCTCATATACACAATAACCACAATTAATATAAAATAGTTATTTAATTCTCATGCATATATAAAACTAAGAATAATATAAAGTACTTAAAATATTATAATTAATTAAATTAAACATCATATAATAAGAACAACAAAAGTTTGCAAGTATAACAGCAAAAGTTCGTACTAGGAACAAAAATATTTACATTAAATATTTATATTTCTATTGCATATATAACCTTAACACATATATTAAATATAAGTGAAATTAAAAAAAAGGAATAATTGAAAAACCTAAAACTTCATTCCATGACATATTCACTCAAATCGTGATAGCCTTAATTTTCATTTGAAACCAAGTCCCCATCATCGAGGAGAGTCTCATTATAACCATAATTTAAACTCAATGAATTGAATAATATGTCAATACATTTCTAATCAAGATTATCTTCCATGTCACTCACATTTACAAAACTTCATTCTTCAAAACCTAATGCACTAAATTACCAATATGATTAAGGCACATTGGATCTATAGGACTACTTATTGTATTAAAAGTCTTAGTAAATAAATAAAATAAAATTATTGAGAAGTTATGATAATTATGTTTAGCTTAATAATGATAATAGTATACCTTGCTCGAAGTTTCGAGTTATATCGAGTAAATACTAGATCATTTAATCTCTTATATTCCAATCTATCCCTTTTTTTTGTAGAACAAATGAATTTAAAAATGTTCTGACTCCTTTTACACTCAATTATACTCACACATTGATTAAGAATTTGAATTGCAAACATTTACAATTTTGGAGCATCACTTTTGAATAGATTTCACTAAGCAATTGTAAGATAATAAAAGTAATCTTGTAAACAAAATAAGTAATGATTAATTTTAAACAACTAATAAAAGTGAAGAAATATATAATGTATTAAGTTTGTCTCTTTTGGCATATTGCAATACGAATCTCGAAATTAATGCATGCATCTTTATATGTCTCTATTTGTGAGTTAAGGAGATCTTTCTTTTAAAAATTGAATCTGAAATTAAACCAACAAAAAAGGTTTAAGATTTAAAAGTTTATATGATATTGGACCATCACAAAATCAATATATAGTAAATAAGAAATGAAAACTATAAGATGAGTAAAATATAATATGATAATAAAATACTTTATTGAAATTTTAAAAAAGACCATAGTAAGAGACCTAATAGTGGTATATATATCAAAAACATAAAAGAGATTTAAATGCTTTAAACACGTTGAATTAAGCTAATTTAAATAGCAGGCAATAGTTGGCTGGTTCAAGATTATTGTGGTTGTAAAAACCAATCTGATTCTATTTTTCAATCAATGTGTGAAACAATTGTTGTGATACTTAATACCTATTAAATTTAACTTTCTTTGTAAACTTGGTCTGAAATAGACACTTAGATTCATAAAAACCCTAGGAGCAAACAACAGGGAATAAAGTTATCCTTTTCATCTTTTGTTGATAACTGCAAGATAAAGTGTGTATAAATAATACATTTTTTATATTAACCTTAAATGCTTCATTGGTCCTTTCTATGACATTATAAAAGTAACTCATTGTTGTCTTCTCATCATTATCGGTCATATGAAGTACTCGCTACTAAAGACTCATAAATTTAGATAAAAAAAATTAACATTGTGAGTAAAATTCATGATCTTTAAGTATACTCTTTGAAACTTCCATTCTAACATTAGACCTAATATGCTGAGATGCAACTTAATTATCTTGTAAACATTTGTTTCAACCCCTTCATTTAAACAAAACACTAAAATAATAAAAATTTAGTTGTGAATCTTGTAATGGCAAGAAGACACAATTTTTTACCATTGGTGAATCCTTCTCATCAAGTTTAGAACTCATACATGATTATGAATGAAATTAACTACTTTTCTTACTTTTTGTGAAACACAAGAAATTTAATAAAAAGAATTACAATTGTTTTGCAACCTCTTTCCAACTGCTTTATAATATCACCATTGTCAATGATAAAATATATAGTATTTTAAGTTTAACAGTATTAACTATTTTATGTTATATCTCTGATGGAGTATCACATTTCTTACAAGTTTTGATTATTCAATGTACTTTAAAAACACCATTCCCTTAGCATAATAAACCATAAAATTGACAATAAGCTTTTGAATTCTATTTGTCCAACTATCATATATGATTTAACATTGTCAAGTTTCCTAAATCATTCTTCTTTTGCTCATATAACTTTCTATTGCAGTAGCATAGCTGCTCAAAATATTGACTCTATAGTCATCAATTGAAGGGCTTTACATCTCGGACCATTCATAGGTTGGTAATAATAAAATTAAGCAATATTCAATGACATATCTATATCATACCACAATTTAGTCATTACTAATATCTACATTATGAGTTACTTCTTTAGATTGTAATGCACTAAGAATTGAAGGTTAAGCTCTAAGAGTTATTCATGAAATAAAAAAAATACCTTTCTTCTTCTTTTTTTCCCCTCATATCAATTGCAGCCATCCCTTCTTGTTGGATAAGAATATTATCTTCAACATTGCCAACAGTATCCTAACCATAGCAAAAAGAACTTTCCCTAATAATTTCATAATTCATCTTTGCATTCTTTCCTTCTCATTTTAATACTCTTCGAGCAAAGTTTACATTTACCATTCAAATCATGACTTTCTTGTAAGGTTCCATATCACCTTTGATTCTAACCAAATGATTCTTTAATTTGACGATTCTCTCTCCTTTCAAATATTTGTTACAATATAAGTAAATAGTATAATTCTTTATACCTAGAACTAATCTCATATATATGAGGTTAAGCTGGATCATTAAATCTTCCTGAAGAGGTTGAATTATAAATTGTACTTAAACTTTTCTCCATTTATCGATAAAAATAAATACAATTAAATGTGTATAATAAACTAAACAAATAATACATGCACCACTTAATTGTAAACTAGTAAACAAAATCCATTATATCACTTCACATATACTTTATTTACATTAGGATAAAGTAAAATGATTACAAGAATAAATTGATGTAATAAGAAGAAGAGATCTTTATATGGATAGTCAATAAACTGATGAGACTAGATAGCCATCTAAACAACTTCCAATGATGTTTAAAGAAGCCACTGTATTATTTTATATATACTTTTTGACTAAAATTTGCAAAGTTATTATCTTGAGTCCATACCAAGTTGTCATCACCTTTTTGTTAGAAAATGATGACCATATTAAATCATAATAAGCAGAAGAGGATGTCCTTTTATATTTATCATTTGTTGTCTTCAATTTTGTGTATTATTGTGGTTACAATAGTATTGCTTGAAATTTCAATTCCATCTAAACTTGTAGTCTTGTTTTTGATTCTCTATAATATATTCAAGAAATGTTAAGAGGTTAGAGGAGAACAATATGAACTCAAAGAAGTGTTATCAACCATTTTGAGTTAACATTATTTTACATTTTAGTAATAAAATATAAACATAAAATTTAGAATAACATATATATTTATTCAGGATAACATTTAAAAGTTTAAAAGTTGAATAATTAGAATAGAAAACAATAATGTAATTAAAATATGTTTATCTGATTAATTTCAACATAAAGTAATTCTTTACCTTAAACATTTATATATTACTTTTCTATAGTGAAGGGAATTGAAGAAATAAATAAAAATTTATTTCAATTTTCTAATGTTTCTAAAGAAATTCATAAAATTACAAATTTATAAATTTATAGTGATTATTCCAATCAAGAAATTACCTTTGAGATATGTTTTTGTTTTAGTTCTTAATTTCATAACTTATTTACATATATGATAGTTGACATGCTTGATTCAAGAATTAAATTTAATAAATATTGATAAATAATTTTTCTTTAATAAACTTTAGGGGTTTTTGAGGTTTTTTAAATTCAACAGTGCGATTAAATTTAACTATGTAATAAATATTTATAAACCTATCATTACGAGCATCAATCAAAGATCTTTAACAATTACCAAAATTCAAACGACAAAAGATAAAATAATAGAAAAGTAGCATTAAAAGAGAAAAGGGAGTTGGTGACTACTGAAGGGGGATAGGAATCTGGAAGCTGGCGTGTAAGCTGACGCAAAGAGTGGACCACAAAAGAGGAGCGTCGAGGCCCAGTATTTAAGAATCGCTCACCGTTACCACCACATTAACATTCAACGCCCAACATTAAATCTTTTGTATGAACAAAAATTATACATCAATCCATTCCTATTCCTACTCCCATTCCTGTTGTTCACTTCTTTTCTATGTCGCATATCGAAAGTTGAAGAGAGAATTCCATACTGAAACTGCCCTGATTACATAGACCCGCGTACGTTATTCCAATTCTCTCGAAACCCTAGAGTAGATAGAACAGTTTTTGCTTCTGTAAGTGTCTACTCTTATCTATGCTTTTAACTTATGTTGCCAGTTGGTTTTGATTTCATTCATTTATTTGATGTTTGTGTGTTAATGTGTATGCGGTTTTTGAGTTTCATGTTTAGTACTATCTGGAACCTTTTTTTTTTTTCTTTAAATTCTTCTGTTTTTGAGTGGGGGTGATTGATAGTAGG
Source organism: Erythroxylum fimbriatum (assembly GCA_026770325.2). Lineage (NCBI taxonomy): Eukaryota > Viridiplantae > Streptophyta > Magnoliopsida > Malpighiales > Erythroxylaceae > Erythroxylum > Erythroxylum fimbriatum. The sequence goes on from JANZLH020000397.1 coordinate 2,349,758, forward strand.
TGATAAGGTAGTGAAAAACAATCAATGACATGCTTTTTGGACAACCAATGTGTAGTTGAAAGATGGTTTATCTTATGTGCAAAATCAGTTCTCAAGCACACAATTTCATGAAATCGGTCTAGTATGGGGTTGTGTATGCTTGTATGAGTCGCATTATTTTGCTTCATTTTTAGAGTGTCAATAAATTTGATGCCTTGATGGTTTTATACGAAGTATAGTTCAATATTCTTATATTATAAAGTAAATGAGTCGGTTTGGTTTGGATGCAATGGAAAGAGGATGGATGCTCGAGTTTGGCTTTTAAGTTTAAGATCAAACGGTTGTCTCTGTTAGATGGTTGTCAAATGTTGCTTTGTGCTTTGTTTTAGGCATGGCGATCATTTCACAGGCAGGTCCAGCACATTGTGTTTCCATGGAGATTACACATGGTAAAATCAGACAAAACTTGTCCGTCGGCACATTTAATGCCATAGACGTGGTTAAATTGAAGGAGCCACGTGTGAGATTCTTGTCTTTATCGTGCAATTCTTCAAAAGCACCTCATATTCTGGGCCTAGAAAGCTCATTGCTTGGAATCAGGAGAGGTCATCAACTGATAGTTGCTGCCAGTCCTCCTGAGGAAGCTGTAATTGCTACCGAACCACTAACAAAAGAAGATCTTGTAAAATATCTTGCCTCCGGGTGCAAGGCTAAAGAAAAGTGGAGGTATGATTTCCAGTTCTTCACTGTAGATTGATTGGGTTAATATTTTCAGTGCAATTTAGCATACGCTTGGATAATAGTGTGTTAGTTTTATTGCTACATTGGTCATTTATTGATTAATCAATTCCACATACCATGGCAATGTGTAACAGGGGAATAGTTTTTTTATGCTATCTGCTTTTGTGTATTGAATGGGGTTTTGATACAAAATGTTGCGGCAGTTTCTCTCTCCAAAAGATTTCTGATCTGTTATTTATGTACTGACTGAAAGTATTTGTGTATCAAGTTTGGTTGTTGTATCTTTTGACAAATATATGCTGTTGGAAGAAATCATACTCCCTTGACATATTATAGGGCTGATTGTTTTTGTGAAATTGTTGTTTGCATAACCAAATTGCCTTCTACAAGGGTTTCTTTTTTCATGATTTTGGCAATCTTGCTCTTGAAATTTTGTTTCAATTGATCAGTTAATTTGTCAAAGTTAGCCTTTTGTGCTTGATTCTGGATTTCTGCAAACCTAGTTGTTTGATTGACTTCAGTGAGTGATATTTTGCAGAATAGGTACAGAACATGAGAAGTTTGGTTTTGAATTTGGAACATTGCATCCCATGAAGTATGAACAAATAGCAGAGTTGCTTAACGGTATTTCTGAGAGATTTGATTGGGGTAAAATAATGGAAGGTGATAAAATTATAGGACTCAAGCAGGTAAATAGTTTTTCATGCTTATCTTCATTTCTTCAGAAATAGCATCCTTTTACTTGCAAGTGTGCATGTGTTTATACTTACTTCCATTTTGATGTTGCTCATATGATATACTTTTTTCAACGGTTATTACAGTTGTGCCTTTTGGATTATAGTGACTTTTTCAACTATTGGCTCTTTTAGTTTATGTATTCCTCTAACTAGAGAATAACATTTATTCTAAAATCTTTATGTTGATATGGGCCAGGGAAAGCAAAGCATATCACTAGAGCCTGGTGGTCAGTTTGAGCTGAGTGGTGCACCTCTCGAAACTTTACATCAAACATGTGCAGAGGTCAATTCTCACCTTTATCAGGTAGGAAACCTGCTTCACACATGCTTGAAAAGCTTGTTATGCCTCTTTTTGATCTATGTGTTCTGTATAGTCCTTGTGGTTCATGTATAATGTTCAAATATGATCAACTTTAATGCCTTTGGCATAGTTGTTTTCTTTGTTCAGTGATAACCTAATACTGCATCCTGGAATTTATACAAAATTAAATGAATATTTATTTGGAAAATTACCACTGCGATCGACTGAAATTGGAAAGTTGTTTAGGAAAAGCTGATTAGGACAGAATCTTTGAGTGGATTTTTTACTTCCTTAGAGGCCAAATTGATTTTTCTGGCCTTCAGGGAAGTTGTAGAGCTTCCTTTGATCTTTTTATTGACACC
>JANZLH020000397.1:2351977-2364861 GCA_026770325.2 Erythroxylum fimbriatum
ATGGTAATCATTCATTCCTCTTAACCAACCATCATAATTAGTTTGGGTCGGGACCCTCACCGGTCAGGTATTGTCCCCTTTGGTCCTTTTTAGGGCTGTTGCTCCGCTCTCTCTCTCTCGGGGGGGAGGGGGGGGAGTAGTCGAACCTAGGACCTCAGAATTTTGGTGGCATCTTGTGCCACGCCTCTCACCACTTGGCCGGTGAGGGTCCCGGCCTAAACCAATAATTATAATGATAATATCCATTCACATTCTTCGCTATATTTATTCCTACTCTTATTACCATTCCCTCCTACAAACCAACCACGTCCAGAGCTTTATTGGTTCAATTAGTGCCATTTTGGAGAAGTGAGTGTTAGAAATAATAATATGGCTCATCTTACATCTTTTTATCAAATGTTAGGAGACAAATTAGATCTTTTGGCCATCTACAATGCAAGGTTAGCGTTAATTTATATTCTAATCATAAAAATGTCCAAGATCAAAATACACTTCGGGGTTCGGACGGTTAGCCGAACTTGCCAAACGACATGTCTTATCGAAAACCAAAGCTAGACACGAGTACGATACAAGACTGCAGGTCTCTTGGTAATGGGTATGGATTGTCTGCATCCACCACCACACAACCTTCTCTGCCTTCCACACCTTTCTTCAAGATCGGTTCTTTCTTTGCAAAATCACGAAAACCCGTCAATACCCAGTTGCAGACATCAGTATGGAGGCAATTGTACTTTTGTTTTAGTTTCTAAGAAAGCAAAAATTTCTCCGATCTTCAGGAATGGGAGCAGAATATGTGGTACCCTTGTGAGAGCGAATAGCAGAGAGTCTCCTTATGAAGTTTTAGGAGTGTCTCCCGCTGCAACTCCTGATGAAATTAAAAGGGCATACAGGAAACTTGCTTTGAAGTATCACCCTGATGTCAATAAAGAGGTATAGGTCAGCTTGGTCCCTTGAGATTTAGATCAAACTCTGTCTATAGTTTATACTGGCCTTTGTACATTGTTTTGTTTTTTGTTTACACGCATCCATTCCTGCCTTTAACGTAGTATCCTAGTTCTCAAGCGTGATTGCTGTGTAGCATCATCAAACAAAAGAAAGAAGATTTTTGCTGAAGTGAACATATAATATCTGGCGTAGATCCGTTATTTCTCATACTGTTTGTCTAATATATTCTACAACTATTTGTAACTGATTATCTAAGTCAATTCGTCTGGCTCCAGAAAAATGCCGAGCAGAAATTTATGAAGATTAAGCATGCATATAATACATTACTGAATTCCGAGTCTACAAGGAAGTATGGCGCTGCAAATTCGTCAGGTTTCTCATACTCCAGCACTCAAAGAAGTCAAAAGAATACTCAAGATGAAGACTTCTATGGATTTGGTAAAAGCCAAAATTCCATTTGTATTTGTGTAACACCTATTTGCTTTCTTTTTATATGTTTTCATATCGTAATTGTTGCCTTCTTCAGTACGAGTGGGTGTTATGTCGGTTCTCATACAAGGCAGTAATGGGGAAATTCTACTTGTACCGAAATATTAGACTGTGATCATTTACTGATTGAAGTGTATATAATGTTTAACTGGTAAATTTTGGACCAGTAACTTACGTAAATGTCATACTATCAGCTTGTCTTAGCTTATAATGAAGGAGAGTAAGCCGCCATTTTCCTAGGCTTTTCCTTTTTATTAGCAGTGCTTGGTCCATGGCAATGATACCAATTACTTGTGTCATTACCTAAGTGTGGTTTGTAGGAGCAAATTGTCTACTCTAGGGTTAATATGGTTCACATTTTTAGGACCTTGTATACTCTGAATTTATATAGGTGATCGCCTCCAGTGGCTTTCCTGGTTTGGTTGTCCTTAAAATTGGCTAGAAATGATCTCATGAAATTTGTTCTGCTGTCCTTTTAGCTGTTCATTAGGCTTAAATGTTCTTATGTTCACAAAATTATGCTGCAGGTAACTTTTTGACGGACGTTCAGATAACAATAGGTAGATGTGACATCTGTTTGGTCATGAAGTTTCTTCCACTAAAATCTGCCTAACATCTTTACATTTCCACATTGACATGGCAATCAGGTGCTTACTCCTTGTAGTTATCTTAACTTGGTATTGGTGTCGCAGGTGACTTATTCAGAGATCTTCAAGAAGAATTCCAGAATTGGGAAGCTAGTTCTTCTTCGTATGGGAAACCAAAAAGCTTGTGGGAAGAATTGGCAGTATGACACTGTTAATTTTTACAGTTAAATTTCAGAAAATGTTGATTTTGACATAAAAGTACATACATTTCACACAAACACACGAGACTTATCTGAATATTGTATCTCATCAGCATTACAAAGGATTCTAAGGCAAGAATCTATGATAATTACTATAATCAGGAAATTGGGGAAGAGTTTGTGGAATTCCTAGAGAAAGAGCTCAACATAACAGATGCAGAGGCTGAAGTAAACGAAAATGGACCTCAAGAAGACGATTCTTTCAGCGATCCAGGGAAGACGAGAAAAAGAGGAAGTGCTGAAAATGAGCAAGGCAAGCGCAGCAGCATTGAGGATAACATTGACGACATTGAAGCTACCCTGGCAAAGTTGAAGAAGGAATTGGGGCTGTAGTAAGGAAAATTCTGCCGAGCGTTGATAGCCTGTGCAAACGGGTTGAAGGTCCAATCAAAGCTACATTTGTGCTCGGAGTTCATTGATCATGGATGTTCGAGAACCGTACTGGGGAATTGTTACCCATTTTGTTCTTTACGCGCATGTTGTAAATGATAAATATTTGAAAACATGATTCATTACTTGGACAATCAACACGTATTAGAGACTCATTTCATGGATCTACTGTGTTATATGATACTGCTGAAATGATAGCTTGACTGGAGAAACTACAGGCAGAAGCAAAAAGATGACCAAATATCACCCATAGCTAGTTCTGGCACCGGTAAGTGAGGCGAGGGCCGTGGGAGGCTATACTCTGGTTCTTCTGTGACTGCTATGCAAAAAGATTTAGATTTCTTGCTAAGATTCCCTCTGGAAGTAACGAAAAACTGATCCTACTTGAAAAGAATGGCCATGGCCCTTGGTATTTCAATAATGTTTCGGTTATCAATCTTGTCCGCATTGCTTATTCAACAAGATAATCGATGAGGAACGAGAAACAAATAACTGAAATTCCATTGTGATTGTCTCAAATTTAATTAAAAACACATCTTGTTTTCAATGATCCCACACCAACTCAAAGTGACCAAAACCTTCAGGAGGAAAAGCTTCCTAAGCTACACTAAACGATTAAACCCCTCAATATCTCTCACCAAACCTGAAGAACAATGAACCAGATCCGGTATTATGATCAACAGCATACTCAGCTCGTACTAAACCCAACTTCATACCAAAACCATACGATGAACCGTGACCCATTCGCCTGTAGACTTCTGTTGGATTTCCCTTGACATCTTTTGAAGTTCCTAGATCATTGCCATGCTCTGCAAATGCGTACACGTGTGTATTTCTCACTGGGATCCTTATCTCAGCTCCAAGCTGCATTCATCAACAGAATAACGAATTAAAAGAAGCGGGGGATTCAATAGCCTTGCTAGTCAGAATGAGAGCTAGAAAAGTTGGTTCTCATATGAACTCGAAACAAACATCCACCTCTGAGAATGTTTCAACGTAGGATCTTTACCTCAAGGATGTTTCTAGCTGCTCCCAATTCACCCATATTGTAGCCCCTCACAGAATAAGGTCCCCCCAGAGTAAAAGCATCGTAACTTGGAAGGTCTCCTACACAACCACCATAATGGCCATGGATGACTAGTATAGGTGGTGGGGGTTTACCAGCACCTTCCTCCACCTGCTTCAACTGGATAAATCGGGTCATTGTTAGCTGATGGCGATTGAAGAATGGAAACTTGCTGCCAATGCCAAGGCCTTGGTCCACCTGCAACATGCACAGACAAGTAGAATGTAATATATAAGATCTTTGGTAAGTTAATGAGAGAGAACACTTTGGCTGATACATTTTAGTATCCTGCTTCTGATCATGATAACAGGCACATTTTTTTGTTTGTCCTGTCGGATGAAGACTTTGGCTGGCATAGCTAAGACTTGAGCACAGATGGTCTTCTTCATGCTTTTCTTTCTCTTTAGTACTTTCCCATTTGTTAACAATCCAGATTTGAGATATAACATTACCGTTTAAAACAGTCAGGAAATATATACAGTGAAAAGAATTGACATCCAATGAACTATACTATCCCAAGCTTTTCCTCTATCGTCATAGATCAAGAAGTGCATCATCACAATCAAGTAAATTTAAAAAAAAAATTCACAATTAAGTATTAGAATCCCAATTCTGAAACTATCAGGTAATGAGAAATTTGGTTTAGAATATTTTCCATGATATTATTGTATTCTTCCCCTTTGTGTTCATAAACTATAGCAAACAAATCATTCAAAGAAACAAATTGTTGTAGAACAAATAGAAGAATTATTAACTAGTAGCTAAAATCACAAAATAAGAAAATATGACTGTGTTAGGACCCAAAATCCTAACAAGGTCTATTCCAGTAATCAACCACAACACCAGAAAACACAAGCAAGAAAAACAGTAAGAAAAACAGAGAGGAATAGAGGAAGAAGAGAAACTCAGTGCATTCGATATAGTAATCGGCTAAACTTCGAGGGCTAGCCAACCTCCACAATACAAATCCCTATAACCAATTCTCCGATATCCCTCTATCTGACCCCCACTACCCCTTTTATTCCCACCTCTCTAACTAACTAACAAACTCAGCAACAAATCTCTCCAAATTACTGATCTGCCTACCCTTCCTTTTCCTACACGACTGCTGATTGAGACCCGGTTATAGTGGGTCTCAACAGTGGCTAACTTCTAGTCCTTCCATAGTGGGTTTAGTATTATTTGCACTAGCATCTCTCTGGGATACATTTTTTTTCCTTCATTGGCAATAACTTCAAAAAACAGAAAAAAAGCCTTATTTTCTGCTGCCAGTAGTTTCTGCTTCTCTACTCGACATAGCCAGCTCCTCTTAGGGCAATCATATGTACAGAGACTCTTTTCACAGAGAAGAATTTCTGTCATGATGAAAGCTATTATCATGATTTTATTAGTAGATCAGTATGCTGCCATCATAAATCATAACATGTGAACCGAAACATGATCATTCCAATATTATCTTATTTTTCCAACCACCTCCTTTTATGAATATCCTTGGTTTGATCTTCTTTCAATTACTACTTTTTCTCATGATATCTTGTCTTTTTCACCAGGTGAAAGCTGTTGCAGAGGAGATGGGGATTGGATTTCTAGGAATTGGTTTCCAACCCAAGTGGGGGCTTAAAGACATCCCGGTTATGCCCAAGGTACTAATTAGTTCCCCGTTTCAGCAACATAATCTACTAGATGAATGTTAATCATTGTTTCTTTAGAGAGATGCAGTAGTTAAGATTGCATGAACTATTGATGCTTCTGCTTGTAAAAGTCCATGGTCAGTTATCTCGATGCTTCCATAAAGCTTGCAAACCAGGGTTCTACACGTGCAAGCTACAGCCACAGGAGTTAGACTTAGAAATTCCTGAGTCATTTTCTCTTCACAAAAGAGGTGATGTGTTCTTGGGATGAAGAGGGGATGAAGAGCCTTACAGAAAGTATCACTTGTGATATGCATTTGTGACACATCTGGATCATCCCATGATTTATGTGCTTCCTTGTTTGGTTATTGTATGCATTCAGATCCCTTACTTGTCACTTGTTCTGTTGTACAATGGCTGAGAGTTAATAAGTGTCATATTTAGCTCATTCTTTTGGCATCCACAAGGCGGCTATTTTCAAAATCCAAAGCTTTCTAAATTTGAAACTTATAGACTGATCAAATAATTTACACTGAGGCCAAAAGGGTTCTAAAGATCACTCAAACTGTTTCAATGATCTGAATTTCATATAGATTTCCATCTACAGCATTTTGTACAAAATTTGATAATTTTTCTATTTTTGTTAGCCATTAATATTAGGTCTTCCATTTATATTGAGGGGTTGATCCATTAATTTGAGTCTGTGTGGTAACTATTGAATTATTAACTTTAAAAGTTTTACAGTGGAAAATAGAAAGTCAAATCAATATCACTTAGAATTGATTTTTGCAAGACTTACGTAGAATCCTTTCGTTATCAATACTATTTAATGTTTCCTCTTTACACCATTCAGTATCTAGAGGCTATAAGGAAAACTCTTTTTTAGAAATGTCAATGTGTATTATTACATTATGGAAAACTATTGAAATATTTTCTGTACATTGGGCTTGGGTTGATGTCATGGATTTGATTAAGAGCAAATGCATACTCAATAGATGTGGATAAATTTAATTTGGGTCAGTGGGGGCGTTGTTGTGGACTTGTTCAGAGTGGTCATACAATAGCACATACCCTTTGGTTAGTCTAGCTTTTGGTCAGTGGGCTGGATCCATCCATGTTTATCCTAGTCTTTATTTGTTAAAAGTTTATCTCTGCATTGACTTGTATTCTGTTTCAGGGAAGATATGATATAATGAGGAATTACATGCCTAAAGTTGGTACACTTGGACTTGATATGATGTTTAGGACATGCACCGTTCAGGTTAGAGGAATGGCATTTTTCTATGCCCTTCTAAAGCAAAGGATTGTTTATTGGCTAATTAATTTCTCAATATTCCTTTTCTCTATCAAGTGAACAACCATTTTGCTTTCCACATTAGTACCGGCAACTTCTCATTGTCAAAAAATTTACTTTGTGTAGGTTAATCTGGATTTCAGTTCTGAAGCTGACATGATAAGGAAATTTCGTGCTGGTCTTGCTTTACAGCCTGTGAGAAAGAAACAATTTTGCACATTCTTCTTTGATTGAACATCTCTGCCACATCAAATATCTAATGATTGAAAATTGACAGATAGCAACAGCTATATTTGCAAATTCACCTTTCACTGAAGGGAAGCCAAATGGCTATCTGAGCATGAGAAGGTGTCTGCATATTGCCTCTAATTGTGCCTAGCGCTATTATTTGTTCGCTGATGTTTATATAAGTGCTCTTCATTGATTAAACAGCCAAATCTGGACTGATACGGATAAAAACCGCACTGGCATGCTTCCTTTTGTATTTGATGATTCGTTCGGGTATGTTCAACTTTTTCTATTTGCAGATCCTTTTTATTTCTTGACATTGATCATGCTGGTTATTCTTATGCAGGTTTGAACAGTATGTGGATTATGCTCTTGATGTTCCAATGTATTTCGTTTACCGTAAAAAGAAGTATATTGACTGTACTGGACTGTCGTTCCGGGTTTCCATCTAACCTTACTAGTCTTGTCATTTAAGATTTCTTTAATCCATTTGAAAACCTTTTTCTGTGTTGCATTTTCATTTCAGGAATCTGATTCTGTATTCTTGAGATGAAGCTATTGGCTTTCTAAGAAAATTGATTATCCTTGTATACTTGTGCAGGACTTTATGGCTGGAAAACTTCCTTGCCTTCCAGGCGAGTTCCCAACCCTTAATGATTGGGAGAATCATTTGACAACAATATTTCCCGAGGTATGCTTCTTCATGAATTTGCTAAAGATAGATTATTTTGGCGTTGCTATGGCTTCTTTAACATTGTTGTATTTTTCATTCAGGTGAGGCTGAAGAGATACTTGGAGATGAGGGGTGCTGATGGAGGCCCTTGGAGGAGGTTATGTGCTTTGCCAGCATTTTGGGTAGTTTTCCTTGTTCAATGGTGCATTTTATTTTTACTTTATGTAAAATTTGTAGAGAATGGTCAGATTAACTTACTGGTTTTTATATTTATTTTTTCATAATAGTTAATGAAAAAGATTATCCAAAGAAGAATCAAATATGAAGAATATCATAGTTTAGATGTGTTTTCTTGGCGATATTTGCTGTACTCTTATAACATTATAAGTGATGTTCATCTTCCCTTTCAAATGTCAGGTTGGATTGTTGTATGATGAGATGTCACTTCAAACTGTTCTAGACATGACAACTGATTGGACTCCAGAGGAAAGACAAACGTTGAGGAATATGGTAATTGAAAAACTTATGATGAATTGAATTTACTCTTTCTTATCACAACGTTGTATGTGCATGATACAACATTTGAAAAAGTAGAATCATCAGAAAGAAACAAACTTCTGTTTGTCTCTTTTCTCTTCATGATAGTCTGGAGTGAAGTTCCAAAACCTGAAATGTATAGCAATACATTATATGTCAGTAGTCTGAGGTGCGATATGTTTCTTTATGCCTATCACTGTAATTTAAATTGGGAGATGTGATTAGAACATATTTTTAGTAGGTTCCAAAAATGGGTTTAATGACACCATTTCGGGATGGAATGCTTAGGCACATTGCTGAAGACGTTGTAAAATTGGCTAAGGTAACCTCTAGAATGTTGTGGTTTATCCAGCTTATATAAATAGTTCTCATAGATACACCTATTTGTTGCAGGATGGCTTGGAAAGAAGAGGCTTCAAAGAAGTGGGATTCTTAAAAGAGGTAACCGAGGTTGTTAGAACAGGTAACTGCATATGTATTATGTGCCTTTGCATTCTTCTTTTATTTTCCCTTTTGGAATCCTTTCCATTTTCTTTCCTAACTAAAGTAAGGTGCAAATCCGAAGATATCAACAAAGTTTTTATATGTTAGGAGATGCCAATGGTCTTGTGTAGCAAATCCGAAGATATCAACAAAGTTTTTATATGTTAGGAGATGCCAATGATCTTGTGTATCTCCAATCATTTTCCTGCTCAATATGCTTTTCAGATTTTGGACCTTTTGTGTCAATATTCTGTCAGTCTTGATTTAGTGTGGTTGTCCTTGTTATGATGTGTTTGGTTAGAACAGTTAAGTTTTCAGACTAAAAGAGAGAGAGACTTGTTTTGGAAGCTGAGTTTATGTTACTCCCTGGAGGAATTTAGAAAGAATGTTTACATAGGAAGAGGCAGTGGAGAGAGCATTATCTCTAACGAAATTGGAGATTTGCTTGTACTTGCATGTTACTGAATAGGTTTTCTCAGATATTTTGATGTCTACTTGTACATGCATAGTTGTTAAAGAGTGTCCAATAACCATTGGATTCAACTGCTGCATTAAAATTTCCTCAGTTTTCTAATTTGAAGTTCGGTGGTTGTGATTGTCGATATTCCCATGGCAGGAGTGACACCAGCTGAGAAACTCTTGGAGTTGTACAATGGAAAGTGGGGGCAATCTGTAGATCCTGTGTTTGAGGAGCTACTCTACTAATGTTTATTTTTAAGGGTGCCCTTTTTGTGCACAGAGGTCACCAAAAATTTGGTGTCAAATTGGTTGTTTAGCTTGTTGTTGACTGTTTACATATGGTAATAAATAAAATTTTGGGAATGTACCATTCGTATTATCAGCTTTGTTCTTTTGTGTTTTTTGATGTGATGACGCCTGGTTTTCGTGGATAACGATGACGACGCTGCTTTTCGCTTTTATATGAGCCCAATCTTTTCGGCACCGCGGCGAAGTCCCAAGTATCAATCTTCATGTTTGGAAAAATTACCATCTTTGCTTGAGAAATTCATCAAGCATATAGATAATTTCCCATTTCCATGCAACACTTTATCATAAGAACATCAAGACAACCAATGTGGATTACACCTGTGAAATTAGGGCCAGAGAACGTGATTCTCCTTGTACATCAATGTAAACATAAATCCAAAGACCCCCGTCAACAAATAGAAGAATTCCAATGTCAACTGTTGATAATCAATTCGGTTCAATTGCTTAAACAACCAACCTGTGCAGCATATGCTCCTCATCAGCTATGTCAAAACCTATCCTATTCTTTCCAATTCAGTGATTTTCTCCCAAGAAGCTTTTGACCTTAAAATAGAGAGGCTGTCAACTATGATACTCAGAGATATCCGTGGTAGATATGAACTAATACAACAAAGAAAACTGGTTTGAAATCCCTAAGCATAATCTATTTCTTCCCAGCTACCATCTCTGTTACATAAACTATGAAGTCATCAAGGCCATTCCGAGTATTTAATAGGTACTGGGTAAAGTAAAAACAGGATCTCTATTTTTTGCCAAATTTTGGGCTCTTACGGGTACCTTGGCTGCCCTTGCCCAGGTCTAGCCTTGGAAGCCATGCTGGAGACAAAGCCTTGTATTCTTATGACTTGGAAATATATGGAGTTGTTTTATCATAATTTTTGAATCCCCTAATACAAGGAATTTGACAATTGGAGGGCTAAAGGACTCTGCTTCTGATGTAATGAGAGATGAGTTCTAAGCCATCATTGTAGGAAGAAACAATTCCAGGTCTATGTGTTTAAAGGAGAAGAGCAGATAGAAAAAGGAGGAGAGAAGTACTCCTGAAGAAGAAGAAAAGTTGGGAGAACCTGAAGCTCCTAATATCTCTTTCTACGCGGTGATAAGAGGAATCGATGAAGTCTATAGGTAGATGAGAGAGAGTTATAGGTTATTACCCCTAAAGACCCTTGCAGATAATGATTGATAACGGAGCTCACATAATTTTTAAGACAAAGCAATGGCCAGAAGAAATCTCAACTGATTAGAATTAGAAGAGATTATGGACATTCATATCATAGTGGGAGGCCTGGCCAACTCAGAATAAGTTGTCATAACAAGTAATAAGGATTTGCATGGTTTATGCATAGGGTGTCACTCGTAACGAATGCATTGATGATTCCTTTAGGAAGTTGCGGAGTGATCCTCAGAGTATAATGGCTTTTGATTTACCTGACAAGGAAGAGCAGTGATGTTGTTGAGTAAAGAGAAACAAGATACCAAACTATTGTCAGGAAAAGGCCTAGAGAAAATGATTAAAATACGTGTCGGAGGATCTAATTAACCTATCCATTTGAATTTCAACTACAACTAACAGATGAACTTGGAATAACAAGATTCCTCGATAGAAGAACTTCAGGCACTATTTATGGACTATAGACATTTGTTCCAAGAACACAATAACTCCCTCAAAAGTCAAAAGTGAACCTAAGACGACTGGATTAATCTCAAAGAAGGGATGAACACCATCAACTTCCGTCCTTAAACTCAGCAGAGCAGAAGGATGCGATTGGGAAGGTTATATTAGAACTTCTTCAACAAGGCTCATTCATAGAAGTCTAAGACTATACGCGTCTCCGGTAGTCTTGGTAAAAAAGAAAGATAATTCCTGACGAAGAGTTCGGATGTTCTGTCTAAGTTAATCCTGTCTTAATCTGTCCAGTGTCCAAACGGCGTCGTTTTCTTAACAAATTTGACGCCCGTCTAATTAAAGCTATTGACGCCTGTGGGACCCACCCACAAGCGTCGTTTTCAGCCATTTATGAAGCCGGCTGCAGAGATTAACTAGCCACTTTTATTCTAATAATAAGCAAAGCCAACTTCAAATTTGTACTTCTCAGCTTTGGCACTATTGGATTTTTATTAAAACATGGTTATTATTATTTATAGACGTTATTAATTTCGGTATAATTATTACGTGTATATATTACTATAGTTAGATATTTATTATTTAATAAATATAATAATAATATATGCATTATATTAATTAATAATATTTCCATTATTATAATAACTGTTAAATATCTAAATAAATTACTTATTATTATTAAATTTATTGCAGAGTAATTTTTAAGTTACTTATCATTATTATTAAATTTCTTTTTAATAATTTAATTAATCTTTTTGTTATCTTTATTATTATAATTATTAATTAGTGTTAGTATTAGTATTATTATTAATTTCGGTATAATTAAAACATGGTTATATTGATTTTTATTATTAATTTTATTACTAAGTTATTTAGATTTTTATTAATTTTATCGGTTATTATTATTATTAATATTATTATTATGATGATGATTATTATTATTATTATCACTAAGGTATTCTTATTATTCTTATTATTATTCAAATTTATTATTATTATGTCTGATTATTATTATTCAAATGTTTTATAATTATAATAATTATTAACATTATTATAATTTGTATTTGTAATTATAATTATTATTATCATTATCATTATTTTTATTTTTATTAATCCATAAATAAATATTAGAATAATAATTTAAATCCATAAATAAATATTTGAATAATGTTATTTAATAATAACATGTCCAAGAGTAAATATTTAATAATCACCTGTCCAAGCAATAATATATATATATATATATATAATAATATATATACTGGTGCTCGCGAACGCCCAGGAACGTAGCTACAACAGGCGATAAGTTTTAGTTGGGGGCGGTAACATCAAGAGGGGCGGCAGCTTGAGCGTGAACTGACGCTACAACAGGGGAGGCGGCAGCTCCAACAGAAGTACGCGCGAACGCCCAGGAACGCAGCTACAACAGGCGAGGCGCAAAGCCAAACGCAGCTGCCCCAGGAACGCAAGCAGAACAAGTGTTTTACTCTAGAGAAACCGATTCATCTAATTGGTATGTCGTGTTGAAGGCCCCCCCGAGGGGTTACTATGAGTTGGAAATGTATAATGAGGATGAGGATTTCACGTATGGGTCAGAATATGTTACTGCTCGAGATATGAACGTCCATGATGATAGTGAGGAAGTTAATTATGTAAGAGAGGATTGTGAAGGTCTATTAGTGTGACAACTTTATCATGGTTTCTTTAAACTAAGTTTAAGTTACATTTTTCCCCAAATTTTGGTGAATATTTTATTGATTTAAGTTAATTATTTGTTTTTACTTTACATTACTAACGTAACGTAACTTATATAAAGTGTTATTAATTTACACAACTAAGATAACTTATATAAATTGTTATTATTTTATTAATAAAGTAACTCATATATAATGTTATTATAATACACTAT
>JANZLH020000397.1:2380737-2401616 GCA_026770325.2 Erythroxylum fimbriatum
TGAAATACATCAATCAATATATATCATATTATGAATTATGAATTTTTTTTCTTAATTTTAAATTTTATAATATATATATATGCCGTGTCCGTGTCCACCAAATTTTAAAAGTTGGTGTGTCCTCGTGTCCGTGTCCGTGTCGTGTCCCGTGTCCGTGTCCGTGTCCGTGTGTGTGCTTCTTAGGATCCATGCAATTTAATAGTGTCCAAATGAAGCATGTAATCTAATAAAAATTCTGATCTTGAGTGAGGCAAGTCTAAAATGGAAGATGATTAAGGATTCATATAGAAGCAAACGATCACAAAACATAATTGGCAATTCTGGAAATCTAAAATTGACAGATGGAGAATCATGTTAGAGGTTGGGGTTGGTATATTAGGACTGATCGAGGCCAGAGAAGCTGAGATTGTCTTCTTTGAAATCCAGCTCACATACTCCTCTTCGACTTTGACATTGCTCCCTCCTAAAGAAGACACATCATATTCACATAAAATATCCTATTATATCTTTGTCCTACAAAAAGGACCAAGGCCACTACCATTTTTCTTCAGTGCCTCATCTCTCTAGTCCTTCGCATGTTTCTGTATAACTTACTTGATCAACTCTTGTTCCAGATACCATTTTAGCAAGTTTGTTTCCCACATCAGAATGAGAGAAATTCTCCATATCCAAGCCGGTCAATGTGGCAACCAAATTGGTGGCAAGTTTTGGGAGGTTGTATGTGACGAACATGGAATTGATGCTGCTGGGAACTACATGGGACACTCTCGTGTCCAACTTGAGAGGGTTAATGTTTACTACAATGAGGCTAGCGGTGGACGTTATGTGCCACGAGCTGTTCTAATGGACCTTGAGCCGGGGACAATGGACAGCTTGAGGACTAGTCCTTATGGGAAGATATTTAGGCCTGACAATTTTGTGTTTGGGCAAAATGGAGCTGGGAATAACTGGGCTAAGGGCCATTATACTGAAGGAGCTGAATTGATCGACTCTGTTCTTGATGTTGTCCGCAAAGAGGCCGAAAATTGTGATTGCTTGCAAGGTCTGTAGTCCATTCGTTGATCTGTGTTTTATCATTTCATGGTATTACAAATGGTTAGATTATTTTTCTTATGGTCTTTTCAGGCTTCCAGATATGCCATTCACTGGGAGGTGGAACAGGGTCAGGAATGGGGACTCTGCTGATATCAAAAATCAGGGAAGAGTATCCTGACAGGATGATGCTAACATTCTCGGTGTTTCCTTCTCCTAAGGTTTCTGATACAGTTGTTGAACCCTACAATGCCACTCTGTCTGTGCACCAGCTTGTTGAAAATGCTGATGAGTGCATGGTTCTTGACAACGAGGCTCTATATGACATCTGTTTTAGGACTCTAAAGCTCACCAATCCAAGTTGTAAGTACACATATAAACTACCTTCAAATGTTTCAACACTTGACAAAAGAGATTGTCCAGATGTCGTGTCATTTATAATTAATATAAGCCATTTTTATGTCTAATGTTTCTTTGAGCATGAATTGATTTTACTGTAGTTGGTGACCTTAACCATTTGATCTCAACAACCATGAGTGGAGTCACCTGTTGCCTCCGCTTCCCTGGACAGCTCAACTCCGACCTCCGGAAGTTAGCTGTGAATTTAATCCCCTTCCCACGTCTCCACTTCTTCATGGTTGGTTTTGCGCCATTGACCTCACGTGGCTCCCAACAATACCGTGCTTTAACAATCCCTGAACTCACTCAACAAATGTGGGATGCTAAGAACATGATGTGTGCAGCCGACCCACGACATGGCAGGTACTTGACGGCCTCAGCCATGTTCAGGGGCAAGATGAGCACCAAGGAAGTTGATGAGCAGATGATAAATGTACAGAACAAGAATTCCTCCTATTTTGTTGAGTGGATTCCTAACAACGTCAAGTCAAGTGTGTGTGACGTACCACCAACAGGGTTATCGATGTCATCAACGTTCATGGGAAATTCTACATCCATCCAAGAAATGTTCAGAAGGGTATCAGAGCAATTCACGGTGATGTTCAGGAGGAAGGCGTTTTTGCATTGGTATACAGGTGAAGGGATGGATGAAATGGAATTTACAGAGGCAGAAAGTAACATGAATGACTTGGTTTCAGAGTATCAACAATACCAAGATGCTGTTGCTGATACTGAGGAGTACGAAAATGAGGAAGCTGTGGAGAACTGAGAAGATTTATGTGAACATATTTTTCTTCTCCTTACGTGGTTTTTATTTCACTGGGGCCTGATATATTTATAGATTCATGTTTGCTTGCTGTTTGATGATGATCAACAATAAGGCCTATGTTTTATGGTATGTATGTTGCTGCTTTGGTCATCCTGCAAAGCAATTGATGTTGTGAAGCTCTGAAATTCTGACATATAAAATGCATCTGAGAATGGTTGCAGTTGCATACTTAGTTCACATAACCAAATTTATATGCCTTTATTATCCTTAAAAAAGAGTGTTGATAGTGGAGAAATGCTATATTTCTGCTTGACAAGCTAAGCCTCCATATTATTTGGTTTCGCTTCCAATTTTGCCACAGTGATTTAGCATTTTCACTTCCAAGCTCAATCTCCCAGTTTTCCTGGCTTTGGCCAACCTAGAAAAGAAATCTCACTTTTCTGCATTAAAAGCATGTCAATGGAATCAATTACTCAGGGGTTAATAAAAGCTGCTTATATAACTGCAGGATCTTGTAGCGTACTAAATGCTTCATTCATGATCACAAGTTCATTCAAAACTTTCCTCCTTCTGGAAAGAAATAGTGTTTGACTTAAAACCACAAAAGCAGCACAGAAAAGGAACTCAACCCTAAGCTGCAGCAGCCGCAACCAATAACACAGAGTACATTAAATTACAAAGCTCGCATAAGACGTCTATTTCACCCTCTACAATCAAATTTTTAACAGCAGTTGGAACCCCTCTACAAACATTTAATTCGTCCAAAGAGTGTCTTAATTATTCCCACAAAGGTGGTTGTATTTGAAAGATCAGCAAAGCGAAATAAAGAAAGAATGTTTGTATGCGCACACAATCATCCCACAATGTTATGAACGAATTTTTTAAGATGACTACCGACTCATCATGCAGATTGATCATTGCAGCTCATTCCCTGTGCTCAAGAAGTCTTGGATCCTGCCTGAAAATTAAGCTCAGTTTGGCGAAGCAAGTCACATCTGGAGGGAAAGGTGCCCAAGAAAACAATTATTTTGAAGTTCATCCATCAATTATCACAAATTGGAACTCCTTTTACTTTCCAGGGTTGTTCCCTCTTTTAAAGCTGCTTGTGCCTCGCTCTCCCTTCCTAATGCAAAAAGAGATACAGCTTGCAAATAAGATGCAATGTCCCAAAGTGGTGATATGGCTTGTGCTTGTACTGCATCATTTAGCGCTTCTTGTGGCATGTCACTCATGATGTAAGAGAGACTTCGGCGAGCAAAAACAGTTGGAGATACCATTGTTCCAACATCTATGAACTGCAAATATAAATCAATTGTCAGCTGAACTTGGAACATTCCAAAAATTTAACAATCAGATCTTTCAAGTGGGGCAGAAATTTGGTAATCCACGGAAAAGGGTGTTTGACATAGAGATTTGGAAAACCTTTTGAGTTTTGACACTAAGCTCAATTTCAGATATACTTCAGATATACATTCTTACCCAAACTTTGCTTCCCCACACATGGAATAACTTATCCAAATCAGAAATATGGATGCCGATCAAACCTGGGAGTAGCACTCAATGGCAGCCCTTAAATCTTTATGACGAAAAGCAATATCTCCCTTCTTCTTTGAATTTAACGTTTCTTGCATCTGATTGGTCCACATCTGAAATGAGAGCTGATACAGAGGAAACAGGAGTGAGTACAGTCACATTCTTGCTACTGAAATGGCTATGAAGGAGATGCAATGTCAGGGTGAATGTCTGACAAGAACAGACAACCAAACAATTTCTTAAATTAAGTTGCCCATAAAGCAAGGAAGCAGTAACAAAAATCACACAACCTAGGGGATCATATAAAGTACAAAACCTACGAATGATTAGCCCATATGGAACCAAAGAATTTACAAGCTTTTGCATATGGACGAATAAAGCAGTCCCTCACAGTCAAGGCAATAAATGAAGTAACAAATTAAGCAGTTCATGCTATCATTATACAATTTAAAAAGTTTATTAGCTAGAATGCTTGATGCCCTGCAGCCAGCAGATACCAACCTACAATGTTGAATCCAGGAAACTCAGGACATGTATAACAACTAATTGAAATATCATATACAAACCTCAGTAGCTGCACCCTCATCATCTTTGTATCCAATCTTTTCCAAGATCTCATGAATAGCAGTCAAATCCATTCTGAAGCAAGCTTCACCAAGTGGCGTCAGAGGTACAGCTTCAGCAACATCTGGTATACCCATCAATACATGAGAAGGAACCTGCAAAAATATTTAGTTAATTCATGTCCATCACTGGATAAGAGTACCTCAAAGTCACAAAAACAACTGTGACTGGCAGAAGAGCCTTAAAATTAAGGTGTACTAGGATCTAATTGAGCAAGACCTTAATGAAAATAAGACGCAGACTTCGTATCAAAGCCATTGACAACAAACCTCAGTATCCTTTTGCAGAGGAATCAAAGCAGAAACCAATGACTTTGGATTTGGTCGCTCTCGGGGTTCATACTGTAAACATCTAGAAGCTAACCTCACCAACTCAGTCCCATCATCATTTGTAAATTGGCCTTCCAAGCATGAATCTGTCAACATGTTAATGTTCCGGTCACGTATTAAGTCCAGTGCCTGAAAAGAAAACAAAGAAAGAAAGCAGTTGAACAACAGAAGTTGGTTGGAACCATCAGAAAGAATTTTAGGACAGAGAACCTTCAAGGAATTCATGCCATCATTATCTTTGTGAAATGAGAATTAGTGTTCTTCTGTATCTAAAGATGCATAAATGCTGAATAGTAAATTCTCAGTTGCCATTACATTTCAACAACTCATGACTCTTTCCTTTCTTCCTATTTGTTAATGTCGGTCACATTACTGTAAACCAAAACATTTATTGGTGTCCACCAGCCCACTATAAACCCAAGAGAGAAAGAAAAAGGAAATCTCTTTCAGTAAGTTGTTTATGAGATATTAAAATTGCCAACAGAACCCATACATAAACTACTCTCATGCACTACACAAAAGAATAGATTATGGTAACTTCATCAAGTTAACAGCAGATCACATACATGATAAGATACAGAAACTCATATTTAAGTTAATGTAGCATGCAAAAGTAGCAGGAAGATGACAATGGTTATGTACTTAGAAACAAACAATAACAATCAGATCCTAATAATTATCTACAGAAGTTCAAGATCAGCAGGACTATCATACACATAACTTGCCTAAGAGGTTCTATTTAGATGCCATACTGCAGTCGAAATTTATTCCTGTATAACTCTTTTATCGATTTAAGTGCTAAAAAGAGTTTGTTAGGTCATATCTCTGTGGGCCCGTGGGGAAATTCAAAATTTTCAAAATGAAGCAAAGTCAGAGGGCATAATTTCCTTTATACTTTTTTGGCCATCTAAATGCAACATATATGTTTCTAAGAGAACAATAGAAAAGGTAATCCACAGTATCACCAGCCATTACTTCATATTTATCTGAAAATACAATAAACCACAAAAGAAAATGGAGGAACAACGGTGACAGTAAGCTCACATTCCCTTGTACCATGGTTTACAGGTTTCAAATTTTCCTTCACTATGATAATATTCACCTTTGAGCAAAAAAAAAAATCAGAAGCTTAGATATTGTTGATTCAAAATAACCCTCCAAGCTGAAGACTTACATGGCTAGGAGGAATGTGTTTTCCACTGAGCAGATCAAGTAAAAGGGTCCCAAAGCTATAAATTACACTTTCTGGAGTTACCCTGCCTACAGTTTAAAAGAACATGTAAACATAAAATAACATAGAGAGGATAATGACTTGAAACTTAGAACGATATTGCATGATAGCATGTCATATTAATAAGCTGATTCTTACTGCTGAAACTATCAACTTTCTAACTCAAGATTCACAAAGGCATAAAAACCTCTCATAACCAATGAAACACAAGAAGAGGACAATGATCAGAATTATTTTCTCCTTTTCTTGTGATTTTATCGGAAACAGCCTCTCTACTAGTTAATAGTAAGGTTGCAAATTTCTGGAACTCCTCAGACTTCACGTCTCAGCAAAATTTCTACTGAAATATTGTTGTTGTTGTTGTATTATGATTAGGATTAGTCAGAAACGTTTAACTAGCTTCACAAAATAAGTACCTGTTCTCAGATACTCGGGGGGAGTAAACGCCAAATTTGTACTGTAACTTTTTCCATCCCTACTGTTCTTCATCAGACCAAAGCAAGAAAGTCTGGGATTTCCCTCCTAAGAAATAAACAATGGCAGTTTTATATGCTAAATTCAATTTATAGAAAGAAGTGAGAAATCTTGTCAAAATGTTGCATACTTCATCAAAAACAATCCTATACGCATTTAGATCATGATACAATGCACGCCCTTTGCCGGTACAATATTCTAGGGCCTGTGCAAGATGCAGGGCCACCCTAAGCCGCATTGCCCATTTCATCGGTTGTGCTTCCCCTGAAGTCAACATACCAAAAAGGAGACATGAGAGGAAACTACAAATATAGACTACAGAAATGATGTGCCCATGTACCAATCACAATATAATTACTGCCTAACTACAGGGAATCTTAACCTAAAAATTACATGCTTCATTCACTACATAATCTGCCATGTACTGGAATTGGAGAATGGATAATTTCAATAGAATTAATACTTAGTAGATGTAATTGCATACTGAACAGGTGAATGAACTACTGGAACTTGACAATTTTGCGGCTATCATCCTAATCATGAAATTCACAAGTTGTAAACAAAAAAAAACATTAGAGCTCAGGTAAGTAAATGAACATACAATGATCGGGTAAGTAAATGAACATACAATGAAATAAGTGTTTTGCTAATGTGTCATTGGGCATAAATTCTGCAACAAGTAATCTATCGTCCCCTTCACAGCAACAACCAAGTAAATTTGACAACCGTTGGTTCCGCAGCTGTCCGACAGCTCTTGCTTCTTCCTAGGATGTAGAAGATAGCTCAGATTATGTAATATAGTAAAGGTTGATAGAAAGATTACCATGATGGCAGCTAAATTCATTAAGTTAAACGATAAGGCAAATAGTGTGCTTCACTGCTAACCAGAAACTGCCTTGCATCAGGCCAAGCTGATCTATTAAAGCGTTTCACAGCAATCCTCCTTTGATTCTCAAGCTTCCCCTTATAAACCACATTCGGAGCTTTTTCTCCATGTTCAGAGACTATATTCTCGACAGCAAAGCCTGAAGTAGCCATCCTGAGTGTCTCAATTGAGTATTCACGGAATGTAGGCAAATCATCAAGTTCACTCTTATCCTCATTTTCTATAAAGAGAAGTCATTTCAATTGTCACAACAACATAGATGCACTAACCAAGGAAAAACAAATCATGCATTTCACTTACCCTCATTAACTACCTCAGGAGCAGCTCCGTTATATTGAGGATCCCAACAACATGAAGACAGCTTCGAGCACTCACAACCCATTTCACTACTAGGAATTTGACGCCAAAATTCTCCAACTGCTGCTCAATACCCTCCAGTTGAATCAGTCCATCGAACTTCACAAGGAAACCCCCTTCTCAAGTCAAACAACACATTATTGACAACAAAGCAACGATCCTTCCAGAAACCAATATACAGAACTAATCCAATAGACCTGCGACCATAACAAGTCAAATCAAAATACAAAACGTTGTCCAAAAACCATCAAATTAACCCCCAAAAAAAACACAGCACCAAACAAAGAATGTTACAGGTCACATCACCAATTCCCTTTTCACATAAATAAACCACAAGTGGACAACTCCCATCTCTCAAGCATAAAACTTGTCCATTGCTGTAGACAAATCTACAAACCCAACAAAACCCACTTTCTATTTCGCTATGATCTCCAAGTTCCAACTTACAAAACACGACTATAAACCAAGTTGAAAATCATCTTAGCAGCGAGTTTCCACCAAAAGTCAACCCACTTCACGGAACTAGTCAACCAAACTCGCTGAATACAAACAGACAAGCTCTCTTCCTTGAAGGTACAGACTTCCACTAAACAAAAGCGGTATAAAAGAAGAAAAGAAGCAATACAAATAAGTGCATACACGTACACCATAGCTAAAGAGAGATAGACAGAACCTGAAAAGTGGAATCAGCAAATCTCTTGTTGGATGAACTGGGCAGAAGAGAAAATGGGAAGCTGAAAAGTGAGTAGCTGGAATTTGGCTTTTTGGTTTTCAGAAAGTGCTTTTAGGAGCTATGAATCTGAGACTGATAGATCAGCTTTTCTTCTTTCCTTTTCGTTCCTGTTTGAGAGACAGAGATTAAGAATGTTTTGGGAGACTTTGGGTTATAAAACGACTAAAGAAAGCAGAGAAATTTCATGTAAACCTTAAACTATGTATTGTATTTGTCTGTCTTTGAATTGAGGCCTTCCTTTTCATGAATTTCCACCGACATCATCAACCTTCCTTTTCATTTGTTAGGCAATAGCATTCTCCAACATTCAACCTTTTACAATTTATCTCCGCCTCGGCTCGGCTCCTGCTTCCAATTTGCATCATATCATAATAATAATATATACATTTCTTATTCAAGAAAACACCAATTGACGAGTTTTTACTTTACTTTTTAGAGATAAAATATTATTTATACTAACTCAAAAATTTATGAATATATATTAAATTTAAGGACTTTTTTATTTTATTATCGTTTTTAGTTTTTAGATTTAATAAAAAGATATATTTAATTAAGTTCATAGCATATACAAACTAAAACAATTTGTTTTAGTTTTCTGATGAGATTTTATTGTTAGCTAATACATCATATTTGATCATTTAATACTAATTATTAATTACTTATTTATTTATTTTTATAATCAATTTAACATTGAAAATAAAAATAATATTCAAAAATTTGATATGTTATTTAATAGATAAATTTAAATTTTAAATGTCATTAAATATAAATTATTTAAATATTTTATCAAAAAATTAAACTATTTTAATTATTAATAATAATTAAATATTAGTTTAAAATGAAATTTTAATTTTTTACTTAAATATTCTATAAGATATTAAAATAAAAATTAATTCATTTAATTATTATGAGTAATTAAAGTATATCTATTTTAATATTAATATCTATTTAGAAAATTTATATTAGATTCTAATGAACTTATATATCATTTTTTTAATAAATTGATATTGTTAGACTATGTCCAAAAAAAAAAACTATTGCCACCTGAAATAGTCGGCTCTCCATAGCATCTTTCCGCATACATCTATAAGTTGAAACATTATGCGAAAGAGAAAAGGGCTAACAAAGACTGATTTGATGGGAACTACTAAGTACAAAATCATTATGACCTTAAGAGTAGCTTTAGCCAATAAGAGATTACCCTCAACTTAGAAGAGGGTCTCAGTTTGGAGTCCTTTTGAATGACCTTGGGCAAGTTAACATATCCCAACAGAAGACGCTACAGACGTGTACAAAACCACTTTAATTTCCTGATATAGTTTGAAGCATAGCATTGATGAAAAGTCTACAATTATAGCTTAGCTCAATTTGACCGCTTCATTTCCCAGATTTTAAAATATTATATACTTCGGTGGTAAAAAGCATCAACCACAGCTGTCAAAAAAAAGTGCAAAAGAAGAAAGTAAGACTTCAGGGGTTTGTTGAAAAAATGTACCCCTTGAATTGCAGACATTCTAAAAGCTAAAACAACTTTTACTCCAGGCAAGCCAAATCCAAACGAACAAAATCAAGAAACGACTGCCAAAACTTACATTCTAAACCAAATATATCGATATCAACACCTTACAAAAATTGCAGATATCCGCTTTTCAACATGGTAGAAGAACTTGCAGATATCCTGCTGTATGCGTTCAAGTTGTATATTGATAGCTAAAATTTTAAGAATAACCAAGTTGTATACTGATGGCTAATTAACAGTAACATTACACAAAATATATTATTACCCTACAAAACATTTAAGCTAACACCTCTGCAAGGCTTTAGAGGAAGAAGCTTGTGAGTTTAGGATCTATGATTTACTCTTTTTGTTGGATTTGGAGCCATGAAGTTCTTTATTTCTCTTTTTCCCAATCTTGTTCTCCTGATGCTTTCCATGTTTCTCACCTTTTTTTCCACTAGATTTGACACTGATAACACCCCCAGAAGCTATCTTTCCTCCACTTAGCAAAGCACTCTCAAACTCGGATTCTTTGTCAACAATGGCATACTGCTGAAGAAAGTCAGGATTCAACAAGCCGTCTGTTTCGGTTTTCATTCCAGCCTAGTCATTTGAGCATTGTCAGATATACAGAAGGTTCAACACTGAAACAGAAGATAAGGCATGCGTAAACCTTACCTCAACTTGCTTTGCTGCTTCATTGAGATCTTCATCCACCGAGATACTATGTGGCTCCAGCACCCTCTGAATTATCCAAAAAAACAACTAATTTAACAAATCTTCAGTGGTAAAAATGCGCTGAAACATATCCATCCCTCTACTGTTCCTTAAGGAGAGGTAGCAAGAAAGCCCAAACTTATTAGTGCGTGACTGCAAGGTATACGTTATTGCCTTGGATGTTAAAGAATTACTGAGCATTTCCTACTCAACTCGGGTTCAAATTATTTTTCTTGTTGCATTCTAAGTAGGGGATAAGGATGAAGGTAATGATTATGAAAATGCACCAGAATTCCTCAAAGAACCAGATATAATATAAAACAAAATATAGGGACAATCTTCCATGCAATAGGTTCCTTTGAATGTTTCACTACTAAATATCTGTGCTTAAATGCCATATTACTTCTGCACCATTTAACTACAAACATCAACCTTCATGTCTTGGAGGTTAACAGGAAAGCAACCTTAGCAACTTAATCCTCTCAAGTATACAACACAATTTCCCTTTTTTTTTTTAATGTCACAATAACAAAGCACCCAAGCCGACAACCAGACAGAAAATTGGCAATGGGCATTCCATTGAACATTGAACATTGAAGCCTATGCTTCAAAATTTGGAGTCTAAAACACATTATCCAATTCATGATGCTTGATCACAGCTATTAGATAGCCATTCCCTAGCTACTTAGCTTCAATTCTTGCACACGAAATCGGGTTTTCTAGCAGCTTACCTCTTTTATTCGTGGCATAGATGATTGAATCTCGTTAGATGCAATGCCATAAATATATCTGTGGAATTTTTTCATAACCTTGATGAAAAGTGACAAAATCTGTGTCCTCTCCAGTTTCATTTGCTCCTGGAATAACAGTATAAAAATCAACACTGAGATGCTTAGCAAGCCAAAAAAGCAAACAGCAGAATCAATAAGGTCCACCGACAATACTACATATATATGTTATATATAAAAGCAGGAATGTTCAAGCCAACCGTTTGATTATATACAGCTATTTTGAATTACTGACATCATATACTGAATAATTTCCAACAATTCCCAATAAATTTTGATATATTTGAATTCTAGTGTAGGTTAAGAATTTGCAATAAATGAAGCAATTCTAAGCATGAAATTTACCATATGAAACATAATTAACATGTGTTAGGAAAAGACTAGCTAAATGAAATGTACAATGAATTTCTAATTCCATTTTCCAGGCACACAATTGACTTGACAGCAGTGTAGGTAAAAGGGCATGAGTATTAAAACATAGACACAACAGCGGATTCACCCAAAATCAAGGGCATTCACTGTAGTTAGCAATTAGATCTATAAACTTGCAATTTGACATGTTCAGCAAATTAGGTGGCATAAGGCCTTAAAATTTTGCTGATTTTTAGATTGTTGTCTTTGTCCAATGAATTGAGGAAAAAATAACCTGTGCTAAGACAAGCATTTCATAGCACATTTTCACATCATTTTGAATGTTTTATTTCCTAAAAATTATCTTTATGCCTTTTAACAGACTTAAGTAAGAGCCTTAAACTAATGCCTTTATTATGTTATAAATTTAAAATTACCCTGTTTTCCTTGTTGATAAAGTTTATGTTGCTTTGGTAATAGGATCATTAGCAATGTGGTGAAATGCCAATTTATTGAATCACAAGAACCACCACTATTAATTCTAATCTGAGAATGCATCCTTGATTTGGGGTTAAAATACAGGGAAAGTTTAGGTTTTAACCCAAAACTTAAAATCCATTCTTCCACATACATGTATAAATATGCAAGTCCATGAGTGCGCACGCGTGAGAGAGAGAGAGAGACAAAGATTGAAGAGCAAACCTCAACATGAGTAATATTTTGTAGCTGCAAGCCAGTGCATAGCAAAACAGATGCCTGAACATATGACAAAGTAACAGGAAGCTTTCCTCGAAAATAAAGATGTGCAAGGGCTGGAACGATGTCTAAAATCTGATAGAAAAAGGGGAAAGAAAGGAACACAGTTCAATTCAAATTAAAAAGTAGGCAAGAGAACTGATTATCAGTTTCTAATTGGTCAATCTTAACTCATCTACAAATGAACAAAATATCTTACTTTCAGATCTGGAAACATTTATCCAGGAAACGAAATCCTGGTGGAATTGTTACAAAGATATGCTTTGGTTCTAGGGTAATTAAAACTCATGGCCTTCAACTCTAATTAAAGAGTAAAAGTAGCACCATGGTGCATATCTTAGCATTTTCCTTCTGGGAACCAATACATAAATGCTTAACGTATTTCATTTATTTTATTTTAGTCATCATTATTTTTTAATTGCTTAAGAAAATACTATAAACAAGATTTTTTCCTTTCATCATAGCTTCTGAAATGGATAAATTTGATTAAAAAAAACGCATGACATACCTAAATGATGTAACATTTAAAATATGTTATGGATTGTGGTCAATTCCATAATACTTCTACAGGAAACTAAAGATGGACCGTACATTGAGGAGGAAAAATTAAGCCTCAATATCGTGTCACTAGACAGCATGTAGGAATACAAGACAGAAAGCCATGATTAAAATATAAAGTTTCAGGAAATCAATTGAGTAAATGACATGCTCTAGAGATTATTCCAGTCAACATCGTGAAATCTTACCAAATGAAAATCAGCAAGGTTATCAGTATAGACTTTCAGTCGTTGCAAGTCATATGGTGATAGATCATTACAGTGTGACGTCCAAGATCCCTCCGAGTTGGATGCTGAAGGCCCCTTCTCCATATCCATGAAATTAATCTTAGGATCCAAGACACTGCAAGATTAGAAGAAATGTCAGCAAAAGCAATTAAAATTACATTTTTCAGCTCAAGTTTCGACTGAAACCTCATCGCAAGCTTGTATTCCATTGAGCGGAAACTAGAACTCAACAACCGAGCAAACCTTTGCCTGAAATCTGTTGAAAATTAAGAATTGAGTTTTAAGATACTAAAAGGGAAAAACAAGTGCACGAAGGACCCACTACAAAGGAGAGCAATGGACTCAGGTAAGACTAACCTTGGTAAAATGGACCAAAAAAGCCCCAATCATCTGATCCACTGGCTTCAATATCATCACTGTTCAATGGTTTCACGACCATACATGTATGCTCCCCAGTGACAGTACTCTGAAGAAACGATGGAGATGAACTAGAGAATATTATTAAGGGTACATAATATAAATAAGGCTGACAGATAGAATAGCCTGCTTACTGGTATTTGCCCAATATAGAATGGTGCAAATTTATGTTTCCTCCAAAAGCGAAACAGGTCCAAAGTAAGCCCAAAAGAGACACCAAGGTAGTGGAGCTTTTCAGGTCGTCGCTCACGAAGATGTACTAACAAATGAGGTAGGTTTGTCCTAGGCTTTATATTTTCTTCAAGCAGTGAAACCTGCAAGTGAAGTTTCCCAAAGTATTGACATACTGAACAATGTAATAGAAAAATACCAAACTGCAAAGTGTGTCAAGAAAAGATAAGTTGCACACAAATAAGAGTAGAAAACATTGTAATACTCGTAGTCATAAATTCTACACATGAATCTGAACTACATAACAAATTCAGAAAATTTATAGACAGAGTACAATTAAGATACATTGAGTAACATTAATGTCTGCAATTAAACCTTCTCAGCAGCTTCTGTAATTCTAACTTGGGGGGCTTCTGTATCATTTTCAAAATCCTCTTCAGAAATAGGAGTCAACTGTCCTTCATAATACCTGCAGATGATCATCATTTGATCATATATGGAGAAAAAGGAACAAAAGGACTTGCTCAGGAAATTGCTTAAATCATAATAGCTTTTTAACTTTGATGGCTATTAATCTTATTGATCAATGCTGATTTTCAGACAACTTAACCCATCACCCACTTTGCAGCAATACTGGCACCCTACCATCCACTTATTGATAGCTTAATCTTGATGTATCAGCCTCAGAAACAAAAAAAAAAAAAAAAAGGCCAACGCATACTTGAAAAGGAGTCAAATATAGTGAAAAATAAGGTTGCATCCATCCGCATCATAACCAACTACAAATTATTTTGGACTTTCTTAAAGTATCTGATTGGAAGAAGTTAATATTCCATTGACACCCACTGATCCCTAGCGGAAACCACAGTTATCTGGTAAATTATTAGGTCAAATGAATGTCAGAGATCCATGTACCTTGTCAAGAGTTCCACTGCAGCTGAACCATATCCAAGCTGCAACAATGCCACAGAAATTATTAGAATATTTTAAAAGACTTTAACCAAAATCAACCTGATATGTAACAGAGGATTACCCTCATGGCACTTGGGTGAGTAGCAATGCGTACAATTCGAGCACCTGAGAGACTAGGGAAAACAGTGTCCTGAAACTGCTCAGAGAATTTCCAAGGTATTTGGTCCCCAAAAGGTTGATGGCCATCATTTAAGCTTTTTAGCACAGATTTACGAGAGATCTGGCCTTCAAGCGAAACCTGTTATCAGAAATCATGTTCCATGCAATGATGAGCATCATACTTCAAATACTTCTGCAACAATGTGAAACATATGTGATAGATTTCCCGAACAAGGTAAGAAGAAATCTATAAATTTCTGTATTGCTCTTTGATTGAAAGGAAATAACAATGCTGGATTTCGAGGACCAGTACCTCCTGCCTAAGGCTCACTCTTAGCCGTACATGCATGCACTCTCCTCGTGACTAATTCTTATTTATACTAGAATATGTTAGGGAGCACAGATTCGGTTGGGCTGACAACCAA
Organism: Erythroxylum fimbriatum; assembly: GCA_026770325.2. Lineage (NCBI taxonomy): Eukaryota > Viridiplantae > Streptophyta > Magnoliopsida > Malpighiales > Erythroxylaceae > Erythroxylum > Erythroxylum fimbriatum. The sequence goes on from JANZLH020000397.1 coordinate 2,396,084, forward strand.
TCATGAGGTTGTCAGCTCCCCCCTCCCCCAAATAACAGAACACATGACTATATATATATATTTACTATATGTGTATATTTATTTCTGCCCCCCTTTGCTCATTTCTTATGCCTCCTGACGTAAACTTGAGTTGGCTTGGCTGCCTTGGCTCTATCAATATGAAGAAAAAGCAACAAACAAAACACAAAGAATGCTTTTCTCTGAACTCTAATTATCAAAGCAAAACCCATAAGTACATCCAAAATACATAGATGAAAACTGACAGCACATTTACAGTTAATTCAACGAAAATGTACTACGACTAATTTGAACCATTCTTCACCTGGACGACACATAGGATGTCAGGAAGTTGATTTTTTGACTCATCAACAGGACCTGCAATTAGTAAAATTTGCAAATGGTCAATAAGCACCAGTGCCATACTAGAAAGTTAAGATTAACCAAGCAAAAGTGCAGACCAAGTAATACAAACAAATGGTGTGCAGGAGCATCAGCCATTAGTTGTAAATCATTTGGTGAATTTTTGTAATGTGATGCCACATATAATGCCATCATTCGCTGCATAGAAAAAATGTATAAGCACCCGGTATATCTTATATAACAAGTAAAGGAAGACATAAAAAATCGTATACCTGCAAAAATAATTCACTATCTTTGTGATAGGAAAAAAGTGTGTCCCGATTGACATAATAGAGATCACACTCACTGGGAGGTGGTAATCTAGTTATGAAAGAGAGAAAAAATTAGTTGTAGAAGAGCACATTAACGGAGATGATGAACACATTTCACAATGAAACGCCTCATGAAAAGATAGACAAAAAATTGTATGCAGCCGATATATGTCTGACAATTTAACTCCAACCTGCTTATGTTAGGTATGGCATTTGAAACATCCAGGCAAAGCAAAGCATTGAGCCATGATTCTATTGGATCACCAGAAGCATATCTAATGGACTCACTAAGCTCTATCTTTTTATAAAGGCGACCTACATAGAACAAAATAGTGAACCTCAAAAATCATCCAAACACAAGCCAAAATCTGAGTCATAGTGTACAACAAATTGCAAACAGGTAGAGAGCCTTGCTACTACAAGAGCAGAAGTGAAGTATTCAAGCAACTTTTATCATAAGAAGGGCAAAAAGTCCTCGTGACAGCCTAGATTAACACTTCCTAACTATATTCATTATAACATTTTGCACTAGGTTTTATAGACCAAAATATGCACATTAAAAGAGATATGTTTAGAATTTATGGCAGTCCTGACAGAAATTAAGGAAAGCATTATGTACTCATTCAACTACCAAATCAAAAAAAGCACTGTTAATACCAGAAAGTGAGCCCTCCACATGTTTTGCAGGCATCCAGCTTTGTTCTTCCAACTGTTGAAGAAGTTTTAGTGACAACGACCGGCCAGTCCCTTCATAGCTTCAGGTGATCACATACATTCATATGCAAGTATGCAGCCATTTTATCAAACAACAAAAGAAATTCAAACTAGAACATGTGCATTAAGCATGCTTCGTACTTGTGGAAATCTGTGTATCTCATAGGCAGATAAAACATTACAAATAAATAGAGAAACCAATCAAATGACATACCCGTTTACAGTGGATGAGAGGAAGACAAGATATGGACCAAGAAGAGACTTCACTACTGGCAACGGAATAGCAGCAGCTTCATCAATGACCAGCAGTTCAACTTGGGACAGTTTTTCATGTTCATGTGGTGGTATGTACTGCAAGGAGATAAAGAACCACACAGACATGTAAGACGCTAACAACATTATGTAGAGTAGCAAAAACCATTCTTTGTGCAATAACCCGACCTGAATTGTTTGTCTATGGTGTTTGTAGATATTGATCCGCACAGTTGCTTTTTTAAACTCTGGATTCACACTTTTTATGACATCATAATCAATGTGTTCCTTCAAACAAAAGTAATGAGTATTAGCAAAAACAAAGCACGAAGAACCACCACTGACTATGCATTTAAGGACCAACTGAGATGTAAAACAGTATGTTCATATCATTGTCAGAAAGTCAATAGATGAAATAACACCAACTGAACTACTGCTTCCCTCACAATACAAAAGATGTCCCTGAATTCTAACAGCAATGACCACAGGAATTATGTATTTGTGTTCTAGATTAATTCTTTGACCATGTGGAACAACTTCAAATCGAACATCGACAGAGTACTATTATCGCTAAAAAGTCAACCCCACAAAAGGTGAAAGTACCTTATATTCAAGCACATCAAAACCCTTGCAGATGAATTCAAACAAGGTTTTCAAATTTTCAGGGCTGGGTGCAGTTATAAAAATATTTGAATACCTACAAAAAGACCTCACCAGAATAAACAAAAGTGTGGTAAAGGCAATGAAAAATAGATGTGTGATAAAAGAAGATCAAACATGGATAGCAATGTATAGTCTCACACCAACTGGCATAAAATGTTTCAAAACAGAAAATGAAAGTTTTACTGTATACATTACCCAGCTGCAATAGCGCCAGCAACTGCCAAACCAAGCGCAGCTGATTTTCCACGACCACGTGCAGCAAGCAAGGCAACTGTATTACGTAAGGTCTTATCTAGAATTGCATCAAGAAATGTGATGACTGCTTTTCCCTGTTGCAGTATGGAATTTTAAACTTCTACCAGTAAAACCATTTGAAATTCAAACCAGTTGCCCAACAAAACTCTGTTCCTCAATGGCATTCCCTACCTGATCTAGTGTACAACACTTTTTGATCAAAGGACCAACCGGAAAATCATCATGTAGTTGTTCTTTCAAATCCTTTAGGTCCCTTTCAGCTTCTGAAAGCCCTTCAGCATCCTATAATTGACACAAACGAGGAAAATAACTCTTAGAACTGCATATATATGACAAATTATTTAGCAATCCTTTAAATGACAAAGTTGCAATGGGAAACACCCCAGTGAAAGAAGCTGCATATAATAATAGAAGATAGATTAACAAATCACCATTATGTTAGAAAATAGAAATCAGTAAATTGTTAAATATATGCAGTGAAAAAGCAAGTTAACAGCATAAAATCTTGAAGAACATCAAAAAGTTGCACGTACCTCTCTAAGTTGAACTTTGGTAATTGACCTTATGTGAGATGAAATTGGTAAAATATTCATTTCATCATCCATAACAACGCATGCTTTGCATGATGCAAGTGATAATAAGAAACGTTCATTGAATCTCCCAGCAGCCTCAGAATGGGATTCAGTACGAAACCTCTCATGAACATCCTGAAACCATCAAGCTTTCTATAAGTGATAGCTAATCGTCTCAGCATAATAAAATATTCCAAAAAGTTTCTTTCCACAAGTATTATCACGACACAAACTTGAATGTAGAAGGGTTCTATAGGTAGCAAAATTTCTAGGAAAATCTTAGAAATTGTTAATGCTTAATGTCAATCTTAACTATTTTAATTCAAACGTAATCAATAAATATTCTGCATATTGAGGATGACATTTACAAATAACATAGAGCTTACAATTAGAGAAATAAACTTAATAACAAGAAAAATACAATAGCAGTAAGGAGACAAGTTGGAAGAACCTTAGGCTAGGTCCCAAAAACGAAGTACCAAATTTTGACTTTCTAGAGGAAGGCTAACACTAAAAACTATTTTGTGCCAATTAAACAAACTTTACCATGACCATAGTATACAAGCTTGTCAGCGAGGAGAGAGAACGAAGCAGTAGCACAATCAATCCCCCACCTTCAACAGTCTCTATTGTTCTGGCCAACAGATTAGGAGTCAAAGCCTCAAAATCCTAAGAGAGGCAACATTGTCAACTTAGCCAGAATAGTTGCATCATTAGAAAGAATCATAAAAAGCATCGAAAAGCTATAAACATTACGTAAAGTATAAAGCTACCTGCAATATGCACATTCCAAACGTGTTGCCAAGAATTCGTTCAGAATCCTTGTACAAGCAGTATGTCAATCCTCCAGTTTCAACAAAGAGTTGGAAAGGGTCAACCTTCTCAGGATCTAGTAGTCCCCTCTGCATTAGTTTTTTTATTTGCTTTGCACGTTTCTTCTTATGACTGCATAGCAATGGTTGCATCATTATAAGTTAAGAGACCAATCCAAGCACCAAATAGAACTATTACAAGAAGAGTAATACACAAATAACCTAAGATCCAAGGTATAAATAAAGGGTTCTCCAAGCGTTTAATAAAAAGACACTAAATCCAAAGGTGAAGATGGAAACCTGCTAAGTTCAAGTTTATCCTTATAGCACCATAACACAGTTGGCCTGGACTTGGTGACTGCCTTGCCAAGCATGTAGTGGAGATTCACAATCTGCACCAAATATCATCGTTGACATCATATTCTCAGACTCATTCAAACTTGAAAAACTCAGACTTCAAAACAAGAACAAAATGCTATCTCTCGACGGAATTGAAGACACAATTAAAAAAATAAAAAGCTCGCCTGGTCTCTTGACTTGTCACCAACGATGACAATCATGGAACGATGTCGCAACTTAACACCATTTTCGATGAGAGTCCTGATTCGCTCGTCCACTTTCTTCAACATTTTCTTGTATTTATGTTCTGATGTGCTGAACCCAGTTGATACGAAACAAGTATGACTGTTTAACGACACTCAACAAAGATAAACAAGAGTATCTTTTCAATTTCTAACAAAATATACACAGAACCGCGGGAGCAAGCTACAATGGGTAAAGAAAAGGAAAACATGGAAGTACCAGAAGAATAAGGTATGCAGGTGTGGGACGGACGGTGCAGAGACTCAGGCTCAGGCCAAAGAAAGAAAAAGAGAGGGAAAACGGCGTCTACACTGTAGCCTATAGGTCGAGGGGATTCTGACTTCTGAACCCACGCCGTGACAACTTCCCTACTCGAGAATGTTGTAAACTTTGTAATCAGACCCTACTTTTTCTTTTTCTTTTTTGGTTACATCGAAGCGAAGAGAAACTAAAACTATCTCATAAATGAAATATTACAGACATCAGCCCGTGTAATTAAGGAGAGGGCGTCAAGAATATCCTTCCAAATCTAAAAAATAGAAGCAATATCATGACCCAATTTAGCAAAACAATTTGCTGCAAAATTACTTTCACGAAGTACATGTCGAATAGAGCACCTCCAATTCCTAGCAAGTAAAGTTTGAATATCCACAACCAAAACAGACAGGGGATGTTAAAAGATAACATCACAGGTCACCATCTGCACCGCCTCCATGCTATCAGATTCGACAATGATTTGCCGAAAACCGTGATCCCACGCAAAATTCAAACCATCTCGAATAGACCATAACTCCCCCACCAAGATAGTTGAAATACCAATTCTAAACGAGTAACCCCCGAGCCAACGACTAAATGAATCACGCAACAACCCTCCACCACTACTACAAGAAATTAGCTGGTCACCGACCGAACTATCCGTCGGTAAAACATTGTTTTTGGTCGGTAAAACCAAATACCGACGGTATTTGGTGCCCGAGACATTCGGTCGGTAATTGTCCCGAAGGTAAAAATA
>JANZLH020000397.1:2425392-2436248 GCA_026770325.2 Erythroxylum fimbriatum
GGCATGCTTGAATCCAAATGACTCTTTTTATGCTTTTGATAAGCAAAAATTGATTCAACTTGCTGAATTTTATCCTTTTGATTTCTCTAAAGTAGAGCTTATTACTCTTGGTGATCAACTTGAAAATTATATTGTTGATATGCAATCTGATGATTAATTTTCGATATTAAATGGGATTAGTGATCTTACTAAGAAGCTAGTTGAAACAAAAAAGGATGTTGTGTACCCTTTGGTATTTTTACTTATGAGATTAGCTTTGATTTTGCCTATTGCTACCGCCTCGGTGGAAAGAGTATTTTCTATAATGAAGATAGTGAAAAATCGCTTGTGCAATCAGATGGGAGATTCTTGGATGAATGACTGTTTGATCACATATATATAGAAAGATATCTTCAATAGTATTGGCAATGAGAAAATTTTATAGCGATATTAAAATATGAGGACTTGTAGGGAACGATTGTAATAGATTATATACTTATATGTAAGAAGCTCAAGACAATGGTGTAATTTTTTGTTTATCAAATGTACAAATATTTGTATTATATAAGAGTGCTTTAAAATTTTGCCCCCACTCAAAAAAATTTCTAAATTCGTCCCTGTCGATGAGCTTTAATTTCTACGTGCTCTAAAGCTTTTTAGAACACTTACTATTGAGAACTTGAATTAGAAGGATATGGAAGAAGTGTTTGGTTAACAAGTATTGAAAGAAAAGAATAACGAAAGAAAAATAGTTATTTGGTAATATATTATTATTGGATGAACAAGATTTTTATGTTGGAGTTTGTGGCATTATTTCATATCTTCCGATTACGAGAGAAATGAAAGTCATTCCACTAAAAAACAGAAGTGTCATGCCATATCCCCCAATTTTGAGAAAAATGAAAGTCATTTCATTGAAAAACAAAAGTGTTAGGTGAGTGACAAGATCTATCGCGCTCGTGACACTTTTTGTCATGTTCCTGACACTCCAGTCAAGCGCATGACAAGTTCTTTTTTTTTAGCAAAACAATATTTTGAATGATTAAATTGTATTTTGAGGACATTATGTGATTGATGATATGTTGATAAAAGCAAATGCAAGAGTATTTTTTTTCTTCAAGAGCTATTGGAAATAAATATCGCAATATACTTGATTTTAAATATTCTGTTATGATAAACGAGGTGCTTAAATTAAATATAATTAATTAGAATACATTAAATTTTGATGTAAAACAAAAATTTAACAAATTTTTATTTTTCTATATTTTTAACAAATCAATTATTATTAATAGTAACGATAATCATTCCTTTGTCTTGACTAATTGTCATAATTATAATGATTATATCAAGTAACCGAGAATGAAGTGTAATAGTTAACCGAGGAATCATTATAAAAAGATTAGATTGGTTAAGAGCATTCTGGTGTTCCAATTTTCTATTGACAAATATAGCACAGATTAGGAAAGAAAGAAATGAGCAATGACGGAGACTCTACGGAGCAGGTTTGAAATGCGAATGTTCGATTAGGGGGAAATGTTCTTTTTGGTGATTTTATTCTTTTTTTAATTTAATTAATTATTTGTTTTAGTTACATAAAAATAATATAAATAACGTGAAAATAAAAACAATAATATTATTTAATAAAAATTTGATATTTAAATATAAAAAGGTGAATAGAATTAAATTTTTTAATAAAAATTTTGAGAATAATTTATATATTCAAAATTTTAAATAAATAATTATCAATGGGTTTGTGGTGGGTGAATTGAAAACTATGGTAAAAAGATAAGAAATTACCTAAATGCTTTAAATATTAATTTTTTATTTTGTTTAATAAAATATTAATTAAAAGGAAATTTTAAATTAAATTATTTGAGTTTAAAAGAATTTAAGAATTTAAATATTTTAAAAGATATTTTACACTTTATAATTAACTATTTAAAGGTAAAAGGAAACGAGTCTCCCTCTTAGTATGGCAGGGTCATCCGCTTTTGACAGCTTGATGAGTTGGCAGGGCATCCATGGAGTTGAGAGAGTTGATGGCCTACGTCACTCTCCGGTGTACTTCGCCTTAGCTGGGTTCAAGTTTCAACAAATAAAACAAAAGCGCATTTACTTCCATCTTCCTTTTGAACATTGTTTTGTTTGCTTCTTCCCAAAATATGGAAATCTCGAAGGAGACCTCTCATTTCCCTGTCTGCTTCACTCCTGACTCCTGAGTTTACATCAAACTAGTAAGATAGTAAAAAAGTAATCAAAAGAACCAAAACCAGGGAAAAAAAGAAAGTACAGAGATACCAGGGAAAGCAATAATGCAAGAGTGAGAGGGGAGACTAGAGAGAGTAAAAGAGTAACTGAGCTCGCTGTCCGAATACAGTGGTAATTGGTAAACCTGACAAAGGCAGCCATGGTACTCTGGTAGGCCACCTCACAAGTCACAACACACTGTCACACACTCACTCACTTTAGTCAAAATTACTTGTACACTGCTTGCTTGTATCTGACTGTTGAGTCCTAAGTCCTAACAAAACAATTAAAGGAACAAAAACAAAAGCAGCGAGGAGTCTTGATTATTTTAAAACCCTTTAATTCAAAAGCTTTGCTTTTGTAATTTCTATTCATTTTCTCACCTTCTCTGCCTCTTATCGTTTCGCTGCTTCCTTGCTTTACTTTTCTCCGCCAGTTCCCCTCTGCACCACCAACCCCCCACCCAAAGCCCCAGATTGTATCAAATGTAGGGTCTTGTCGTAGTTTTCGTGTTCTGACTTTGTTCAGGAGTTGTTAGCTTTCTAAGCTTCTTAACTGTTGTAGATGTCATCTTTTCTGATTTTTGTCTGAATTTAGTCTCATTCTGAAGCACTTCTGATGAATTGTGAGGATGGTTACTGGCTGTAGTTTAGCAGCATTTTCGTCCTATTTTTAGTAGGTTCAAGTTGAATTTCTTGATTCTTCTTATATATGTTCTTACACTGAAGCAAAAACCCCTGTAAAACCTCTCTCTTTAAAATTGCTTGTGCGTCTGGAAGATTTGGGCCTAAAATAGGTTTGCGACTCTCTTCTCTTTCAGTTCTTCCATGATAAAGATTTTACCTTTTGTTTTTTCTCTGACATTTGTCGCTCTCAGTCAAAAACCCACGTAAAACCTTTCTTCTAAAACCGGCTCCTCTACTTTGTGCACTGATACGCATAGCGTCTATTCCAGCTCTTAATTCTGGTACCTTAAAATTCCAATCTTTAGTGAACCCACTGAAGTAAGGAGTTTTGTCTCTTAACCCGTGATCTTGTACTGTTGTAATATTGTACTATTCTTCTTAGTAAATGAATGGATGGACCAGAAGCTATCGCATTGTCCAGTGGGTCGTCTCCATATTACATTCACAGGGGAGGTGGGATTGGTGGTTCTGTGTCTGCATCACAAACTGGTTCATTTCATACACCATCTGGGTTTAGACCCTTGCCAAACCCTAACATTCAAGCTCAATCCAATACTAGACATGGCTCATCTGGGTCCACATTCTCCGTAGAATCATCAAATACCAAATTTAGTCATGGAATTAACATCTCTGTGCCCTCTGGGATTCCAGGTAGTGAACCAGTGAAGAAGAAGCGAGGTAGGCCCAGGAAATATGCTCCTGATGGCCAAGTATCTCTTGGATTGTCTTCAATGCCAGTTAGGCCTAAACCCTCTATGGGGCATGATCCAATGTCTCCCAAACGAGCCAGAGGGCGGCCGCCTGGGTCTGGGAGGAAGCAGCAACTGGCTCTTCTGGGTTAGTGTCGTGTTTGAGTTTCCATGTTTAGTTCCCTATCAATGTACACTTCTTGTAGTAATTTTGTTTTAAGATGATGGCCTACCATGTGCGCTTGTGTATTGTGACCATCCAAATAGGAAGATATGTCTGTTTAATATTTAGAATGTAATGCATTGCCATGTATATGGTTTTGAAGTTATTGTGCTTTCTTTAGTGGTTTACTTGTACTGCATGTCCAATATTTCTGTAGTACATCCATTCTGTGCCTTTATCCATATATTTTACTTCTTTAGATATTTAATACTGGAGTGATATTCAAATATTGGTTACTGTAGACTTTCTAATGTGCAAGTAAGAAATCATGCTTCAGACCTCAAGCTGGCAATTCGATGTACTATGCCCCTTACTTGTTCTGTCATCTATGCTTGACTTTGAGGGTTCACAGTTGCCAAGGAGTGGGGAGGAGAACTTCTGAAATTATGTCTGTTAATACTTATACATGAAGCAGCTTTATTCACTTAGTAAATCTTGGAATGCATGACGCTATTTATTTAAACTTGAAAGAATCTGAAAGTTTTTCATATATTCTCAAACATTTGTTGACTTTTTTTAAGGTGAATGGATGAACAATTCTGCTGGCCTAGCTTTTGCACCACATGTTATCCAGATTGGAGTAGGAGAGGTATGCATTATCTCTCACAATTTCACTTTCCTGTGCATAATGGGGATAAATGTTTGATTTTATGTTTCATGAGTTCAAATTCATTCCAAATACTTTGATTAGATGTAGCTCCCTTAGAAAAGGACATTTCCTCATCCAATTGTGCCTTGACTACCCTGGATTTAAGTCTTAGGATGTTATGGTCTGTCTGTTATGCGCTCTCAATATTTAAATAATTCAAAATTATCTACTTTTTTTAATCAGAAAATAAAGAAGGCATATTTACTTGTCTCACAGATTCATTAATGCCACAAACATTCTGCAAGTGTGCATTGCACATAGGTGCTTGAATAATTGTCCGATGACCTCTTAGTCTGAAACTATTTCTATTCTGTTATGCAGGACATTGTTGCAAAGATATTGTCGTTTGCCCAACAGAGGCCAAGGGCTGTTTGCATCTTGTCTGGAACTGGAACAGTTTCCTCGGTAACACTGCAGCAGCCAGCATCTTCAGGGCCCAATATCACATATGAGGTTAATGAAATAGATTTGATTTTCCCCTTGAGACTTTAGTCATTCAATAATGTCTTTTCTTGTACATTTTACTGAATTAAGACCCAAAGTTCATATATGCTTTCCCTCTCTCCTGAAGGTATTTCATGGAAAATTTTCTGATCTCAAGTTTTGGATTCATTAGTGGATTTATGATTGGCGTTTCTTTGCCTGTGGATATTTATAGTGCATATTTTCACCCTGCCTGCTTTTAGCTTAGTATATGTAGCATATATTGGTGAGTGGCCCTTATGTTGCTTAGGAGACTATGGGAGATGTAGAAGAGAATGCTGAATTTGTTAGTCATCAGGATGCTTTTTTGTGATGATGTTCATTCAGTGTGCACAAATGTAATCCCTTGTAGAAAACTTTAGGCTTGCTGTTTAAGTTCAGAAAAGAGTACTAGAAGCGAAGGAAGCAATGTCTTGATAAAGATCATAGGCCTGGCTTAGCAATTATGACATGGAGAAAACTGATAATAGAGTTAAACATGAGAAGAAATGAAGCTGAAACATCTAAGCATGTTGGTTTTACATTATCTCAGAATTTCATCTTGTTCTTGAAATTCTGGTATGGATTATTGAGGTTACTGGACTTATAGATGGAGTTGAATATGCCACCAGGTGCCTCAATTGATCCTTGCAACTATTGTTCATTCTGGTTAACTTTATTTGGTAAAGTTTGAATGAAAGATGTGGAATTTCTATCTGACAAATTGTAGATTTATATCTTTTCTGTTAACCTTATCTAACAGAGTCTAGTGAAATGGTGGCATTGTTATGTATAAGTTGTATCTTCATTACCTGTCTTAATTGAAATCTGCCTAGAGGTTCTTTTGCTAGGGATATTGATCGATTTTCCTTTATGAGAGTTGAGGCTCTACAGTGGCTTGTGTTGTAAGGGAATAACTCTTCCGTGTGAAAGTACATATTGGTCCTGGCTAACACCGGTAACAAGATTCCTGGGTTGTTTGTCTTTTCCACTCTTTTATAATATTTCTGTAGCAGGTATAGTTGGCAGGAATTTATATTTTTTTCACACGTGAAATGAAAACTATGATTCATTTGTTCTTGCTTGATATTTTTAGGGGAAAAAGAAACAGATGATGGTGTAATATAGCTTGTGTTAGTCAGATTGTGAATGTGCTATATGATTTGACGGTTTCAGTAACTAGCTACATGATTTGGTTTTTGTTTTGACTCATTATGAAGAATGTGCTTTTCCTCATCTAGAATCTATAGTGGTTTAACACAATGGTGAGTTGAACATGACTGAGGGTCTTTGGTGTGCCCATGTAGGATAGAGCCTTCTACGTGCAAAGGAAAACTTACTCTGGTTAACTAATGTGTGATTTGTTTTGCTGCCATTTGAGATTAATTATATTATGCTGTGTTTCAAGATAAAAGCTCAGCGATATTACTTCCCCCCGCCATTCAGTGATTGGATTTCTTATGAATATATTTCCATAATTTCAAAAACAATTTTTATATCAAGTATTCGCTGCCTAAACGAAAACACTATGTAATTACGATATGTATGTTCCATTTTCATAATTTGATAACAATATTTATCTTTGGTTTCTGCTTCACTGGAGCAAAAGACTTAAGTGATTAGAACATCAGTGTACTGGCTGCTTTGTCCTTGAGCCTTTATAAAGTTCATGAAGCTCATAGCTATTAGTGCTTTTTCCTTCTCAACTTTATCAGAGTTCTGAGTTGGGTACAGGCCGCTAATTTGGTAATTAACTGTAGGGTCGTTTTGAGATATTATGCCTATCAGGTTCTTACTTGATTGCTGAAGATGGTGGTCCTCGTAACCGAACTGGTGGTATTAGTGCTTCTCTTTCTAGTGCTGATGGTCATGTTATTGGTGGTGCAATTGCAGTGCTTATTGCAGCTAGCCCAATTCAGGTACCATTATGGTAGTTAAATTTGAACCCGTATTGTCTATTCAAATTGTGCATTAGCACAACAGCTCACAACCCTCGGCAAAATTTAAAATCTTTGACATTCACAATAAGTCTGCTGTTTTTAATTTCTATACTATGCTCGTTGTTTTAGATATTGACCTTGATAGTGGTGAGCCATAATCAGCTATAATTTATACCATAGGTTGGTATAGAAGTCAAGCTCCGAAGGCTTCTGAATGTAGGAATGTTATGTTGCATAATTTAGCATTTTGATGACCCAATTCAATGACTGGTTGTCGGTGGCCAAATATTTGGACAGCCTTATTGTAATTATTGAAAAGGATTGCTTCAGCTATCCAGTTCTTGGTATATTTGACTAATCTAGTTATTAATATAGTAATACTGACTGTCCCAAAGTTGGTAGAAGTCAGCTGTCGGTTAATTTAGAAATGTTTGTGTCTTGGTTCTTCCATTTAGGTGATATAGATAATGTTGCTGAATTTTTAGTGTTTTTACTAGCTAGTTAAGTTGGACGTGCAAAAGATTCTCTCTTCTGTATTCATGTACCCGTTAGGTATGCATGTTAACAGTCTAGGCATATATGGACTTAAAATAGATACTGAGATGAATATATTTTGATTGATTCAGGTGGTACTTTGTAGTTTTGTGCATGGTGATTCGAAGAACAAGGATAGACCAGTGGGCCGTCCTAGAAGTGATAAGAATTCCACGCCTCAGTCCAGTGATAAATCCGCAATTGCAAAATCAAGTATCCCTACTAGTGCTTCTTCCGCCCAAAATTCTACTCCTGCTTTAATGAGCGGTTGGCCTGGTTCACGTCCAATTGATCTGAGAAACCCTCACACAGATATTGACTTGACGCGAGGATGACAGTAACTGCAACAGACACATTGCAATTTTTGTATATATGTGTTGTTGTATATGTACTGGAGTTGTTAAAAGGTTATAATGATGAATTAGCTGAATTGCACCTTTATCTGCCCCACCTAAAGAGTAATTTTAGTTTGTAGCAATTGATTGTCTTAATATGTTGAAGTAGTTCCCCCCTTTAGAAACTTTCTGGTAGAATTTAGTGAGTTGGGGTACGTTGTTGTAACAGGAAGATTATGAACACCTGTTCCGAATGAATGGTGCCTGTTCTTGGGATTGCCTACTTCACGATTTATTAGATTGTTAAAATTTAGCGAGTGGTCCTTGAAGATCTCACACGATCAACAATGAGTTTATGTGGTGACCAATTGCGATGTCAAACGTTCTTAGCAACGAACCATAATAATTTTGATTCAACTTAAATTGCAGTCTTCTGTGTCTCTATAAATTTCTTTAGCATGCGATAGAATGAATCAAAGAAATTAATATTCTTTTCTTTTATATTTCAGTCCCTGTACCAATTTTAAAACCTCCAATCATGATAAAATTTTGGTTATTGAATTTCTGATTGACGTACAAGTAGTTACAATGAGATGTTATATACTATTATACTAATCTACCAAAAAGAAAAAAGCAACCCTATCCACTAACTTATCACTAATTACAATTGAGCCTAATAAATAAATAAAAATAACGAAATTACAATATTTCCCCTCAAGTTGGCGCACAAAGAATGCCCAACTTGTCAAGAAGAGTATGAAACTGAGAACGTCCAAGAGCTTAAGTGAACAAGTCCGCAGGCTGCAAATTGGTCCAAATACGACAAGTCTTAACAACACTTCTCTGAATGTGCTCGTGAACAAAATGACAATCGATCTCTATATGTTTGGTTTACTCACGGAAGACTGGGTTAGCTGAACTGTGAATGGTAGATTGACTATCACAAAACAATAGCATAGGCTCGAAATGAGTGACGCCAATAGGGTGCAACAAAGTCTTGAGCCACAAGAGCTCACTAGTAGCGGTCGCCATGGCCCGATACTCTGCCTCGGCAGAAGAACGAGACACGGTGGATTGCTTCTTTGTCTTCCAAGAGATCGACGATCCACCCAAGAAGATAAAGTAGCCAGTAGCAGATCATCGTGTAATGGGACAACTTGCCCAATCGGAGTCACAAAAGCCTCAAAGACGTAAATCACACTCAGGTCAAAGAAAGATGCCCTATCCCAGATTTTGCTTTACGTAGTGAACTACTCGCATTGTAGCGTCAAAATGGACCCGGCGAGGTTTCTGGGAGAATTGAGAAAAAACGTGAACGGAATAAGAGATCTAATCAGACTCCCAATGAGGCGTCTATACGTCACGAGATCCTTGGCGAAGTCTCCTCGGCTATCCCGTGGCCAAGACGCTGCTCCATAGGTGTGTTGGCTGGTCGACACCTTAACAAACCTGTTTCTGACAAAATATCATGCGTATACTTCCTCTAGCAAAGAAACAACCCCTAAGGAGATCGAGTTACCTCAATTCCAAGGAAGTATTTTAGCAAGCCAAGGTCTTTGATGTTAAAACATCAACGCAAATAGACTTTAAATCTCAAGCAAACATCATGGTCATTTCCTATAAGAATGAGATCATCCACATAAACTAACAAACCTAAGAAAACTGGTCTGCGATGGAAAGTAAATAATGAATAGTCAGCTTGAGATTGAACAAAATCATACCTCTGCAAACTCTCACTCAACTTGGTGAACCAGTTCCTAGATGCTTACTAGAGGCCATACAAAGATTTCCGTAGCCTGCAAACCTTCCCATCCTGCCCATGCCCAAAGCCCGGCGGTATCCTCATATAGGCCTCCTCCTCGAGATCATCATGCAAAAAGGCGTTGTTGACATCCATTTGATGGAGTTCCCAATCTCGAGCAATGAAAACGGACAAGGAAACTTGAACAGTCACCAACTTGGCAACCGAAGCGAACATCTCATGGAAATCCAATCCTTCAATTTGTGTAAATACTTTGGCTACCAAGCACGCCTTGTATCGTTCTTCCATGTCATCTACCTTATTTTGACTTTATACACCCATTTGCAATCAATGGGCTTCTTGCATGGGGGAAGAGTCTCGAGAGTCCAAGTTCGATTTGCCTCAAGAGCAGCAATCTCTAAGGCCATTGCATCCCTTTATTATTCATCTCATACTGCCTCCACGTGGTTCCGTGGCTCAACAGCTGAACTCATCGCTCCAAGAAACTCCTGATGACTACGAGAAAAATTGTCAAATACAATTAAATTAGATAATAGATAAGGTGTACTTGAGGATGACGCATGGGGAGGAAGCTTTAGGGGGAGGGGGGTAGACCGCTTTGATCTCGAAGCCATTTGCACTAACCAAAGATTCTCCAGCTTCCACTACTGCATTCAAATGTCCACGATCACTTTTAGATTTGGTCCTGATCTGAGAAACATCAGAAGCACCAGTAGTGCTTGTTTTCAGTGAGCTGCATCGGTCATCCAATAAAATCGAAAATACAACGTAATTATCAAAACGCGAAGGAAGTCGCGAGGCTCTACGTGGACGAGATGTGATGGTTTCTGCACAACTATGATCATTGACAACTAAATCCCTAGGTAGTGTGAGGTCCCCTTTCTTCTAAGTTCTCCCTTGGGCTCTCTGGGTCCTTGCTTCCCCTTAATTCGCACTCCTCCAAGTCTCCCTCAACCCCATCACCTTTCCCAAATCTGAGCTCACCCCCATTGCCCTCATCAACTAATGAAAAATTAGTAGTAGGTTGGGAAGTCGGTTTCGGGCTTTCAATGAGAGGAAATACACTTTCATAAAAAACATCACGGGAGTAAAAAAGACATGGCGCTCAAGATCAAATAATTTCCAAGCCTTCTTGGTGTGAGAAGAACCAACAAAAATGCACCTTTGACTCCTAAGGGAAAACTTATCTCCTTCTTTATGATGCTCATAACACAAGCATCTAAACACATGCAAATGATCATATAAAAGATGAGTACTGTATATGATACGAAAACCCCAAGAAAATAAAGTTCTTGAAACCCCCTAATCCTATTGAATCAAAGACCTAATCTTTCTATTCTAAGAGCATGC
>JANZLH020000397.1:2501460-2519987 GCA_026770325.2 Erythroxylum fimbriatum
CTCCACAGATTCTAAGCGCGACAAAAAATGAGAGAGGGAAGGTTAAAATGATGAAGAGGGAAGGGGAGAAACGCAGGCGCGGGAGACTGACGAAGATGAGAGAGGGAACGAGGTTGGATGATTTAGTATGGAACGCGGGAGACTCACGAAGACGAGAGAGGGAGGCTTCGATTTTCGTTTCAAAAATTGGGGGGAGGGGAAATTAATTATGTGGACCAGGCCTTTCCCGACGTCTATTTCTCCAAAACGACATTTATTCTATTTTGGGACGTCTTTCTACGAAAACGACGTTAAACAGTTCCTTTTTCCCCGACATCTTAGTTCAACGTCGCAGAATATTCCATCATTTCTTGACGTTTTTCCTAACGTCGTGAAAGCCTCAGACAATTCACGACGTTTATTTTAAAAATGACGCTAAAGGTGTTGTTTTGTTATAGTGGAAGCGAAAGGTGCTCTCTTCAGATGCAAAGCAATACGGTTGGCTTTTCTCTTCACTATCTTTTTCATCTTGAAAACAAGAAATGCCGCTCAGTTTGATGGAGCTACATATTCACGGGTAAATGTGGTTTCAAAGATCAAGACTACTACGTATAAGATCTTATACCACCTTTACCCTACTGAATTCATTACTTTTTAGTCGGCCATACTAATTAGCCAGTTTTTCTCAATGCGCATGTGGTCATCAATTTTTACTTCTTAGGGAGACCTCCTTGCTTTGTTGCGTTTTGTCTGGAAATGGTGGTAATCCCCCTATTCAACTATCTGTGTATGGTGCTTGCTAAGAGGGGTGGTAGGAGGCAATAACTGGGCTGGACTACTATCTGGGTTGTTTTCTCTCCTGTTAGACCCACATTCCAAACACTTGGGCTGAGTGCATGATTTATTGTTATTCTGAGGTTCATCAACAGACGTGTTTTTGTTTGCCTTCTGGACTTCATAGCTTTCTATTTTTGGGGCTTTAGTGTAGCAAGGAAACCTAAGGGTGTTGGCCTTTTGTCTGTTTTTTGGGCTTTGAGTTGTTTTGGTTCATCTTAGGACCTATGGCATTTTTGGACTGGGTATATCCTTGACTGGGGTATGCCCCTGTGCCGATGTACATATTTTCCTTCATGAATATACCTTTTACCTTTCACCAAAAAATAATAATGAAATAAGTGGCTCCCGAGACAAAACCAAGGTGGTTTCTCCAAAATCTGAGGAAAATTAATGGTTTTTAACCAGTTGTGTGGCTTGAACCGGTTAATTTTGATGTGTCTCAAATTTCAAAGTACTACACAATAATGGTAAGGTAAAGATTCCAAATTTCTAAATAATTGTTTATGTAAGAAAGCTTACAATATACAATAGAAAACTAAAATTTTATAATTTCTTGAATAAATTTCATTAATTGAATATCTTAAAAAATAGTAATCATAAATAAGTGAAATGAACTATACTTGATTTCAATTCCCACAAAAAATTTTATTTGAGGTGTCAACCATAATCTATCTACGTATTCAACCTCTAATAATATCTCCAAAGTAGATTAAAAAAAACTCAACTCTTATAAAAAAAAGTAGGAGGGCTAACTCCTTTATTCCTTCTTTCCATTTATAAAGAAAGATAGTAGAGTTTCCTTTCTAGTTAAAATTAAATATCTCAATCATAATTACAATTTAATTATAACAAAAATAAATATTTTATATTAGATTGCTGAAGTTTTTCACCGCTGAAGGACAAACTACCATCTAAAAAACCTTTTTGCGACGATAATAATTTGTCGCATAAATAGTCGCAAAAGCCTGGTCAAAAAATTTTATTTGTGATTTTTTCATTAAATTGTTGCCCAAAATTGTTTGCTCCAATCAGAAATCTGTCATAAAAAGGAGTACCAAGGATAAAGGAAATTGTCACGAATGATATATTGTGACGTTGTTGTTTCGTGGCTAAACATTATTAGCTTCGTTAATGTATATGTAGGTAATAAGTTTTAGAGACGATTTAGTTTTCATAGCAAAATATATTTAATTATGTTTCGTGAATGCAACTAAAGTTTACTATAGATGTTTTTTGAAACGTAGCTAAAAAGGTTTGGTGACAATTTTGTAACTGTAGCTAAAAAGTTTTGGTGACGAATTTTTATTTTTACTTTCAATTTTTATTTAATTATAATAATTAATAACATTTTTAATACATATTATTGTTTGTAACATTGTTTGAAATATAATTAACATTGTTTGAATTATTGTTGGTAACATTTTTGAATTATAATTAAGTAAAAGTAAATAAAAATACAACTAAATAAAAAGTAAAAGGATTTTATATAAAAAATAAAATGTAATTAAATTTTAATTACAAAAACCAAAAATTTTAATACAAACAAAGAGTCCTCCTTATCGTCACTACTATTGACATGTTTTGACCTAAGTAATTATTTGACCATCATTTTAAGCTTGGTCAACTGTCGTTCATTACATTCTAATTTTGTTCATTACGTTCTAATTTTTCTTTAGTACGATCTAATTTCTCTTCATTATATTGTAATTTAGCCGTAAGCGACTAGTTCTCTTCTTGAAGCGTCCTTACATATGTTCGTCATGATGAGGAAGAACCAATTGGCTTAGGGCTAAACCCAAGACCTTTGATGTAACCTGATTTTGTACCAAGGACGTTGTTGCAAATGTCATCTATATTTGGCTCATTTCCATGTCAGATGTTGATCTTTGCAATAATTCGTGCATTTTATTATATTTTTACACAAAATTAATATTTTTATTCAAATATAATTAGTAAGTACATCATAAATAAATAAACTTTAAAATGAAACCAAATTTTATACTTACATAGTTATTATACGCTTCTTCAAATGTCCAACCTTCACCTTCTTTGTAGTGTGTTAGCTTATAGAATGTGATCTTATCATAGTCTTGTCCATGTAGTTCCTTCTCACTCTGTGTTATGAAAAAAAAATAAAAACATAATAAATAATATTGTATTTGTTGTTATAAGTATGACTTATAACTAAAAAACTTACATATTCAGTTCATACGACAACAAATGATTTGGAGCTAGTGTTATGAGGAGTCTTCATTTTTACCCTATTAGCCTTGACTTTCTCACCCTTTTCTAAAAAAAAAGAAATATTTATTAAATTTTGTAACAATATTAATGGAAGCAAATGTGAAGAGAAAGAAGACAAACCTTAACACTAGTAGATGACTAATAAACATACATTTGACTCTAATTTTCTTGAGACATTCGTTCAGGAACATGTCTCCTTGCCTCCATTTTGGAAGAAAAAGGTTTATAGAATTTATGCAGTCGATAACGCTGGACCTTGGCCTTTTGTTTCAACAGTGAGGTTACACAGCTTGAAACTTTAGGCTTGTTGATATCAACGATATACAGTTTCATCTATAAAAAAACAAGTAAAAGTGAAATTAATACTTAAATAAGTAAAAAAATTGCATATAATTAACTGAATTGAAAAATTACCGAAACTTTGTCCAAGCATTCTCTATCAAGTTGTCTTGCTTCAACTACTCCACATGTTGAAGGCAAGGCAATTCAGTCCTCACAATGACCCCTAACTCACTAGATAATTTTGTCGATTGAATCTTGTCAATAGGACAACCTTGTGAGGTATCAATATAAACAGACAACTTGCTATTCATTACAATATTTGTGCGTAGCAACTGAGAACTTTTCATGATACCTCTAGTTCTTTTTCTGATACCAGTGGCAAAAAAAGATAAAATTAAACACATTAAACATGTAAATATATATTTCAACAGAAGTATAATTATGGGTGGTAAAGATTAACAAACCTGAAGATACCTCAGCACTAGTTGATGTAGATAGAGGTTGTTGCTGACTTACTTCATTGGTGGATGAAGTCAGTAGTTGTTGTTAGATAAGGTCGAAATGATCTGGCTTTTTTAGGGGAGGAGCAATTTCGATAGTTGACACCTTCTTTCCCTTGTTTCTACTAAGTGCCATTAATATTGAATAGTTATAACTCAGATATCAATATTTCACATTAATTAACATAAATATTAACATTTCTCAAAAACATAACTCAAAGATGAACATTCCATATAATTTATGTCTAATAGGTAATGCATCATTGAGCAAGTCAATTAACATGTCAAAAGACTTGTTACTCCATTTATTATAGACCTTCAAATGCAATAACTTCATAACAAAAGATAGCTGTGAGTAATTAGAGCACCCTGGATATAATTCTTCTTGAGCAACTTTCAATAACTTCCTAAAATAATCTTTTATAATATTACCAATTATGTTAGGCATATCTGTTTCATTTATAGTCTCCATATAATTCCCATAATAGTTTAACATCATGCCAATCTTATCATCACCATCATCATTAGCATCACAGTCATCTACATCATTATTGTTAATATCATCATAACTTGTACAAACAATTCTAGTACAACTTGCTTCCTTATGATTGCCATGATAAAGCCATAAAGTATAGAAATTATGTATGCCTCGAATTAGCAAGTGATTATATACCACATCTTGACTTTGAAAATTGGCATTTAAGAAATCGATGCAAGGATAATGAATACGACATTCATCACCCATTTGATGTTGTACAAATTGCATAAAATTCTTAACTCCTACATTTTCAGTGGACCATTGAGACATCCAACTTTTATCCATATAGCTATATAATAAAAAGTAAGTAACTGAATTATTGAATGCAATCCTCGTTCACTTTTACGTGACAATAAAAATTACAACTAATTAGAAAGGCTTCTCGTTATTACTCCTATGTATATGACGTTGTTTATACTTGTGAATTGAGAAAGGGTCTTCTCGCTATCACTCCTAGGTTTGTGGAATTTTTCACCGATAAGTCTCATCGGAGCTGCATCACCTGTTTTCAACCTATAAACCATCCTATGGGTTTATTATGCACTAAATTCATATTAATTTTACATGATAATAAAAGTTACTACTAATTAGAGTATTTCTTATTGAACTTCATTCACAAAGATCGAAAGCAAAGAAACACTAAGCTATGTAGCGTTGTTTGCACCTGTGAATCAAGAAAGAGTCTTCTCGTTTCAGCTCCTAGGCTTGTGGAATTTTTCACTGATAAGCCTCATCAGAGCTGCATCATTGGTTTGTAGCCTATATACCATCCTACGGGTTTATTATGAATTAAAGTCATATCAATTTTACGTGATCGAAAGCAAATAAACACTAAGATAAGTGGCGTTGTTTACACCTATGAATCAAGAGTCTTCTCTCTTCAGCTCCTAGGGTTGTGGAATTTTTCACCGATAAGCCTCATCAGAGCTGCATCACCAGTTTCTAGTCTATATACCATCCTACAGTTTTATTATGCATTAAATTCATATCAATTGTATGTGATAATAAAAGTTATTGCTAATTAGAATATTTTATTGAAGTTAGTTCATAAAGATCAAAAGTAAAGAAACACTAAGATACGTGGCGTTGTTTGCCCCTGTGAATCAAGAAAGAGTCTTCTCGCTTTTGCTCCTAGTCTTGTGGAATTTTTCACCGAGATGCCTCATCGGAGCTGTATCATTGGTTTCCAGCCTATATACCATCGTATGGGTTTTTTATACATTAAATTCATATCAATTTTATGTGAAAATAAAAGTTAATACTAAGTAGAGTTTTTAATTAAAGTTCGTTCATACCACATCCAAGTATTACTGATTGAACTACCCTAAATAGAATAGTTCATAAACAACATCAAAATATATTAATTCCCATAAAAGATACTTTGGCAATCTTAAGTTTAAGGATAAATTATACAATCATCATAATGACGAAATTCATAAACAAATAAGTAATGTTCTATTAGGATCCTCATAATCTGATTAGTTCAGTGAACTTATTCTCTAATAAGAACCCACATGTTTATTTAAATATCTTCATACTTTAATTTATAAGATCAATTAATTTATTTATAAGGAAAAATATAATGTGTGCTAGTTTTATTGCTTTATCAATATTCTATCTTCATAAAACTATAACTATGAATATACATATATGCAAATTAAATCTCATAATTATTATCTAATTATAATTTTAATTGCAAAAGTAATTATTCTAAGGATTTTACCTTTATTATTAAATCATCATATGTAATTAACAAAAAAAAAAGATAAAGAATGCCTTAGTTAATTAAAATAATAATTTCAAATATAAAATTACATCCAATTAATTGGTTGCAAGGCATAAAATCATAATCTTTTACTTGCACTAAAACTAATCACCTACATATCTAATATCATAACCATCCGTATATTGATTATTTCTCTTTTAAGACAACAGTTAGTAAGAGGATTTACAAGGTTCTTTTCAGTGAGAACTCAATCTAATGCTATGTCTTTCTACTCCACTATCTCTATTAAGTGAAACTTCTTGAGTACATGTTTTAACTATTGATGATACCTTTGTTCTTTTGCTTGTGCAATGGCACCATCATTGTCATAGTATAATACTATTGGCTCAACAATGCTAGGAACTATTCTAAGTTTTGTAATGAACTTCTTGATCTAAAGTGCTTTATTTTCCATCTCTAACACTGAAATATACTTTGTCTCGATCATAGAATATATAATGGTTTAATATTAGGAACTCTTCCAACTTACCATAACACCATTCAGAATGAAGATGTACGTTATTTATGATCTACTATCATCTGGATGAGACTAAAAAATAACATTTTAATGCCCCTAAACTCTTAGTTCAGGTCCTCTATAGACATGGAAAACATCTTTAGTCCCTCTTAATTACTTTAAGATGTTGTCCATAACCATCAAATGACCATTACTAGGATTGGCTTAAGATATGCTCAAATCATAAGAGGCATCTGGCCTAGTACATAGTATTGTATATATTATTGGTCCAGTAACTAAAGCATATGAAACATAATCCATTGTATCTCTCTTTTTGTTTCATTATAAAATTACTCTATAAGAGAGAAATTTCATAGGAATAGGTAAGAATAGCCTTTGTAATTCTCCATGTTAAACCTCTTTAACATTTTGTATATGTACGTGGCTTAGGATAAGACAAGTAACCTCTTTGTTCTATTTCCATAGATCCTTAATACTAGAGTATATGTAACTTCTCCCACATCCTTCATAAAGAATTTCTTAGACAACCAAATATTTACATATTTGAGAATTATTATTTTATTTTCAAGTAGCAATATGTCATCCATATATAATAGTAGGGAAATGATTACACTCCCACTAACCTTTTTATAGATACATATACCATTCATTTTTTTATAAATTTAAACTCTTTGATTTTCTCATTAAAATGGAAGTTCCAACTCTATGAAGTTTGCTTAAGTCCATAAATAGACTTGTGCAATAGACATACTTGAGAGGAAATATCTTGGATTCGAAACCTTCAGGTTATATCATATAAATATACTTAATCAAATTCCTATTGGCAAATATTGTTTTAACATCCATCTTCCAGATTTCATAATCATCATATGCGACTATAGACAATAAGATTTTTATGGACTTAAGCATAGTTGATAGAGAAAAGGTTTCATCAAAATCAACTCCCTTTTTTTGTAACCTTAAACACCTAGCCTTACTCTCTATGTATGTATATTACAATCCATAACAACTTTTTCTCTTAAACCCAGTTACATATAATAGGCACAATACCATCAGAAGCATCATCAAAAACCATACTTGGTTAGTGTAAATCAATTATGTTTTAGTTCTAATAGCTTGGTACTATTTTACATAATGAATATAAGACATTATTTCTTATAAAGTAATAAGTTCGCCATCTATTAGCGATAAATTGCCTTCCCAATTTTTAATATGTAGATCTAATGTAGTGAGTGTGTGAGAGGCAATATGTCTCTTGATACTTTATACATCACAACTATCAACTTATGGTTCTCTTTCCATCTGGATGTAAATTTATAGTTCTTGAACTTTTCTAAGAGCTACCTCACTCCTACTACTTTCCTTAAGAAGAAATTGATACAAAAACCTTTTACTTAAGAGGATGGTACCATTAATATTCAATACTTTCTTTTGGATACCCTAGAAATTTACATTTATCTATCTTAGTTGAAAGCTTATCAAATTTTGTATGCTTCACATAAGCATCACATCCCTATATCCTTAGGTGTTCTTTGTTTACAATAATGATCTCCCTAATCCAAAAAAAAATTCTTAGCTATCAGTTCATACTTGTCCATTATAGAGCCCCCTGCGTAGTTTGTTGTTTCTTTCACTCTATAATATATAAATTCTATATATGAAAGTTGTTCTTAGACAATAAGCATTATGTTTCTTTCTCCTTACTGATTCACTAGTCCATTTAACAATATTCAGAAATTTTCTCTCTCCAAAGTAAAGTTGCAATAATAACTTGATTCTAGACTAAAGACTATGTAATAAAACATACTAGAATAAAAGATATGCATTATTTTCAAGTAAAAGCTAGAAAAGTAATCAGGGAGGGTCTTAGAAACCGTAACATCTATTCCTTGTCTTCAAACTTTGCTTGACTACAAGCCAAATTATGAAAGAGGTTTAGGGATTAATGATTGAGCTTATATTACATCGTAGTAATTAACTTTTTGTGAGTGGGGTCTGAATAGTTTAATACATGATTTATCGGTAAGTCAGTGTGTATAATCCCTCAACTAGACCTTGTCATCATCAATAAAATTTAGTTTATATGCAAGTAGATTGTCAATAATAAAGGCTAAGTCTCTAAAATTAAGGCACCAATTCCCTTAATAGATTATATCATTGACCTTGGAATTTAGGGGTATGCTTATTATGAATGTTGAAAATTGCTCCCTCAAATGTATGGGTCCAAGGTTGCTCCAACTGTTAAAATAAAACAAGGTATTCATTCCATTCATTACCATTTTAGATGAAGAGTAAAGTTGAACCATTAGTCTTAACATTTGTACTAAGCTCCATGAATGCTCTTTATTAATAATTACTATAAAAAAATAATCTTGTATAAGTAGTACTCATGCATCCATTTAGACCATATTGCTACTTTGTTATCAAAAAGCCTCCAAATCCTTCTTTCTAGCAAAGTTAGGTTCATAATCTGAGTAGATGCTATCCTCAAACCCCCTTATTTAGGAAGGCATAGGTTTTGCCACTCGATTTTTTTCTCCTTTAGAGTTCTCAACTTTCCCTAAATATGGATTTAATGATATATATGGGCTTTAAGCATCTTCTCATTTAAAATGGAGAGGAGAAAATATAAAGAAAACAATTTGACGCACATTTGTGCCAAAAATTGTCAATTAAAGGTAATTTTAGGCATGGTTAACTACATGAGCATATGAAGTTCAATGGTATTATTTATAAAATGACATGTTAATGACACAAATTGAGACATGACCATATACATAATTGTGTGGAATAATTATGTAAGTTCACAGTAGACATTGTTAGTTATACTTCCTTGTTTGAAATCATGTTTACTAGGTTTTGGTATTACACATGGTTAAGTATACAACAGTGTGTTTACCTATGTTCATATTTCAATTTTTTAGGAGAAATATGTCAATTAATAAGAAAAATTTTGTCAATCTATTGATGATTAATTACTTTTTAGCTAGTCTCTTGTAATTTTAGTGAAGAAGATTAAAAGTTTTCTTCTAGATTGAACATATAATACAAGCTTTTACTTTTGTTTAATTTGTACCTTCCATAATTCCTCATATTTGAGCAATTATTTTATTTTTATGTTATTTAGAGAGGAATTAAAAAAAGGGAGTATTATGGTTGTAGTAAGGTTCCTTGTGAAGTTTTCTTTAGTGTTACACTCAAAAGTGTAATAGAGTTTAAAACAACAATATTGCTATGAGAAATATGAAGTAAATGGTCAAAGGGTTTTGTTAAAAATAATATGTTAAATTTAAAACTAATTTCTTAAAGAAATAAGTTTAACATGTTCTTCAGTATTTATTTATAGATAAAATGGCTGCATAGAAGAATAGGATCATCTATGCTCTAGCGTTGAATAATTTTTGCAAAAATTTGTTTATTGCGTATTGTATATTAGTATGTGCACCTACGACTAGTTAATATATGTCAGTATATGATTAAATGTGATGATATCATACAGTGGGGAGGAGGATTTCAGACAAAAGTGGTGATTGAAGTGGGAATGAAGTTTGAAATTTGGAAAATGATTTTTAATTTTTACCAAAAATATGCTAGATGATATGGTTTTTCCAATGATACCAGCTGAGGAAAGAAATACAAGAATAAAGAGTTTAAGAGTAGAACATCAATGTGTCATAGAGGTTAGTCGCCCAAACCATGACAATAGAAACAAATGAAACCTATAAGTAGTTGAAGAAAGTGATACAACACTTGTGTATGTTATTGATGCGATGAAGGTATTTAGAATGTAAGCAAGTTTGAAGATGTGCATACCTATAAACTAAATCAAACTAATGCAACATTTATTAAGCAATATTGTGTTGTTAACAATCATATTAGATGTAAACTAGAAATGTACACTAATTCTAGGATTAAGTAATACACTAATGTATAGACTATTGTAGTAGCTACAAGTGGATATGATCATATAAAATGTTTATAAAAGAAAAATGGAAGTATATTTCTTTTACAAAATTGATCATGATGAGGATGGAAGGTTAAGAAATATTTTCTGGTCCAATACAAGGAGTCATAATATGTTGATTTTGGCGATTTAGTAACATTTGATACGACTTATCTCAAATCAATTACTAAATAAAATTTTCTCCATTTGTTAATGTGACTTATAGTGGTCAAATTTATTTTACTTGGATATGTAATATTAATTAGTGAAATCATAAAAAAAAATTATTGGCTATTCTTTACATGGTTAAGTTTTATAGATGAGAAGCCACCTACACTGATGAGTGTAAAAGTATAGGTAATGTTAAGAGGCGATATTATCAAACGTTAGGCATAGATTATGTTTGTGGCACACACTAGAAAAATACTATAGAAATTTAGTGCCTATAAGAATTATAAAAAATTGAAAGATAGTTCTATGGATGTCATGTACAATTTTAGGAAAAACAAAGAGTTTGAGAGGAAATTGGCTACCATGGTTGTGAAGTTTAACTTAAAAGATAATTCATAGTTAAGTCCCTTTTCGATGACCATAACAGGTGGGCTCCATTATAAGTTTGATGCCATTTTTAGGTGAAAATATTAGCAAAACAAGGAAATGAGGGTATGAATGCTTACTTTGATGGCTATATACATGACCATAGCATATTGAGACAATTCATTGAGCAATATGAGCAATTGATCATAGAAAGGATTAAGAAAGTAATGGTGTTTGATTACTTGAGTGAAAGGAGTAGTGTATCGTTGGTAACATGATTTGTTATTAAGAAAGAATTTCATAAGGTGTATACTAATTCTTTATTTTATATTATGTTGGAAGAGCTAATAAGTTTAATGTACTACGAGGAAAGTAGCATTGAAGGAGAATGAAAGATTTAAGAGGTAGAGGAGATAGATCCAAGTTCAAATGTACTTAGGATATATGTAGTTATATTAGGTGATACTCCTCTATTTAAGTGTAGTTATATGTTGATTGAATTTTAAAGGATTGTGTTGTAACATATATGAGATTTTTACTAGGCTGAAGGTCAATAATTTCATGAAATCTATTTGTTAAGAGGTGGTAAAAGGATATTGTTTAATGGCATCCAAAAATAAAGGTTGGTAACGTTTAGGATGACAATAACGTGACTACTACTAGAACGAGTAATTTGAAATTTCTTTTTCCTAAGGCCTTGATTATGTTATTGATAATGCATCAAAATTTGAGTACATGTGTTAGATGTTACAATAAGAAAATAAAAGTTTATTTATTGAGAATGTAAATTAGTTCATAGATAACAGTCACTGTTGTAAGAACACTAGTTACATTCGAACAAATGATTGGGTGAAAGGCCCAATTATCTCTATTCCCTATGGTAGGCCTAAAGTAAAAATGTTGAAATCTCAAGCATAGAAGTTCTAATAGAAGATATATAAGTAAAAAAAATAGATTAATTATAAGTAATCATGTATTGATGCAAGTAATTTATGATATTGAATATGTTCATGTATTTGCATGATATTAATAAATGAATGATATAACTTTTTAAAAAATTTTAGTTATATGTTAAATGGTTGAGGACCCAAATTTGGAAAGCTATTTCAATTCTAAAAAAGTAAATGTTAGAATACTCAACTACCTTTCTATTCCATTCAGTCAACTAGTAAGTTATACTATTAAGTTGATAATGTACACTTTTGAGCTGATAAACAATAACCACCATTTGTTTCCAAAGTATGTACCTATTATAGGATCATTCCAAAGAGTTTTTTTGGTAGTTCATGTTAATGAATTATTGTAGAAAGGGATGATAGATGTATTCTTAGGAAGAATATGTAGGATGTCATTCATTATTTTTCCAAAAGGAGTGACGGTATTAATGTATTTGATGTTAATAATGGAAAGCACAAACTAACCCTTGTATTCATTTGTAAATCCAAGATTAATGAATAAATTATTTTAATTTCAAATTATAAAGTTCAATAATTTTTCCATGCTATTAATTTGAAACAAAGAAAAATCTCATATCTTATATGTGGAATGAATGTGAAATTGTTAGGACCATTAATGACTGTGTGACCGCCCGTCATTACGCTAGTCAAAATAAAATAACTAGACCTACTGCTATAGCAGTGGTGAGTCTAGGTCGATCCCACAAAAAGTGTGTGTAAAGTTTATGAAATTAAATTAACTGGTGTTTAGGCATAACGAGGTGGGGGTGTCTTTTGATTTTGGAATAAGAAAATAAAATGAAACTAATTAACTTAATGAAAATAAATTAAAGAAAACATGCAAAAAAATGATAAAAGTGGAGAATTCAGTAGGGACCCGGTTCTTTGGTTCAATCTCGACCTACACCCTAATTAAGCATATTTCATTAGTTTTTTGTTCTTTAACCCCTCCTAGCAATTATTAATTGTGGGTTAATAATTAACCCGAGTTTTCCCTTAGTTTTTGTTTAATCAAGATACGATCGTTAATTAAATATAACCACTGAACAACCTAAGATACGATCTCTAGATTTAATTAGGCAGTAGCATTACGAATTATGAAAACCGATTAATCGAGGCAACAACCACATACGATGCGTCATTTAACTTAGGTCATGTTATCCCTAATGATTACGAATTATTAGTCGCTACGCATGAATTTTAACATAACAATTACGAATTATATCAAAATTCTAGCAATGGGTTTGCAATTAACAATTCAATGAACGCACTAAAATCATCATCTCACAATACCCATAACCGAACAATAACGAAAATCTGATTATCCATACACAAAACCTAAATTAATTAGTATAGGATAGCACAATGAATTCCTAATAAGAGAAAGAACAACAAAAAAATAAAAAATACTTAACTCGGGTCATCGGCGTCGGGATGTTGCCTTTGAACTGATGTCGGGATGCTTATCCCTTTATGGGTATTTCCCGAAAAATGCTTTAGCCCCCACTCCAATCCCTAGCCAAAAACCCCTTGATTTCTCCTTACTGCCGTAAGATTCTCTCAATTTTACTGTCATTGATTTGATGAATAAACCTTCAGGGTTTATTGTCCACGCCACTGCGCACGTATTCCTCTTCACGCTGCCTTTATCTGCGTTTAACGCAATCCACTGCGCTAAACACAGCTCACACCCACAGTGCTGCACTGTTTTATTGATTTGACAATTTAGCACCTCCCTTTTGGTCCAAGCCCCTATTCACTTAAATCCTCCATGCTTCCCTTTCTTCCTGTGCGTTTTTGAATGAAACGCACGCCATACGTTTGGAACGCTGCGTTTAAAGCAGCCGCCTGAGTCAAACGCAGCTGTTGTCCGTGTTTCCACAGGATGCCTACCGTTTAGCTCCTTTTTTATGTTGTGCCTCTTAGACATTATCGTTTTCTTACTTCAGCTACTGCTTGATTTTTCTTATGAATGTGTCATTTTGCATTTTCTACTCCTTGTTGAGCTGTCGTTTTACTCCTTGCTTCACCATTATGCTCCCAACATTTGGTTCTTTTCTTCATGTCTTCATTTTTCTTGTCTTTTAATTTTCTTTGTCTCACTCCATGAAGACAAGTGAGTATTGATCTTTGAAAAATTGCCCAAATGCAATGCTTTCAACTCACTTTAATTTTTTTACTTCCGACTTGTGCCTAAAATCACATATAAGACTTCAAGTAAGTATCTTAAGCATTTTTGTATCATTAATTTCTAAGTGTAAATAATTAAATGCATCAACAATTAAACACATATCACTAGGTCTGTTACGACATCTAACTGTTACAATAATGCATGGGCCCTTTTAAATAGAAATGAGCACGGAGTTCATGGTAATTACATTCACTACAAGAAAAATGTCATTTAGCGATAGATATTACTGACAAAAAATCTTGGGATTTCGTCGGTAATAGAAATTAGCGATGGAATTAACTGAAAGACAAAGGCGTCGTAAAAACGACTATAGATAAATTTATTGACGGACACTTTATGTAATCATCAGTGAATATACCGACGGTTGGCTGTGATCGTCGATAAACTTACATATGGCCATTTTGTTTCGTTCGGAATATTTGCAGACGGTAATGGTTATTCCGTCAGTAATATTACCGACAGTTATGATTAAACCATCGGTGAATATACCGACGGTTCAGTAAATCTTGACGGTAAATTTGGCAACGGGTTGTCAATATTACTGACAATGATTCTTTGTTTCTTCAGTAATTTTTACCAACATTTTGTTGTGTTCCGTTGGTAAATATAATGGATTTTACCGACGGACTTGTATTTTTAGTCGGTAAATATTTTTTAAAAAAATTTTAAAAAAATCCTGACATTAAATTTTATTTCATGATCTTATGGTTAATGCATAATTTCAATAGCTATGAATTATTTGTGCATAATATTTTGATTTGTTTATATATTTAATTTGTTTAAACAAAAATTTGATTGATAATATAAAGTTAAAATTATCTTAATTGATAATAAAAACATTAAATTGTACTTAATAAGTATTTGTAATTCAAATGAAATGACTACAAGTACACTACTTCCCTAGTGATCGCGGATGCTCTGAGGTCCTAACCATCCTTTTCAACTCATCCACCTCATTAAGGAGCTGAGCTATGTACTCCATCAATGTCTACAATGTGCTCTAAAGCTCATTGACTTCATTGGTTGTTAACCATCTACTAGATGTTGTTGTACTGTATGTGGAGGATTGTAAATAACATGTGTTTACAAATGAACCTAACCTGAAGATCCTTCCATGATGGTCCCTATCACCCACTACATCAAGATATGTCTGACTCTCAACAACAGCTTATTGTGTTGTGATTGTTGCTGAATGCTTTTGTAACAGCCCAGACCACCCACCCACAGATATTGTTCACTTTGGGTTGCCCCTAGGGCCAAGACCCCACGGTTTTGATCTTCCTCCATCAAGGAAGACGCGTCTATGGGGGAGAGGTATCCATAACCTTATAAGGCGTACTTTGTTCTCCTCTCCAACCTATCTAGGATCTTATAATCCACCCCCTTAAGGCCCAGCCCCTTTAGGGCCTAGCGTCCTGCGCTAGCACATCTGGTCGGGAACTGGCTCTGATATCATTTGTAACGGCCTGGACCATCCGCCCACAGATATTGTCCGCTTTAGCTTGCCCCTCGGGCCAAGACCCTCGCAATTTTTCTCTTCCCATTCTTAGGAAAACGCATCTATGAGGAAGAGGTATCCAAACCTTTATAAGGCGTACTTCATTTCCCTCTCCACTCGATGTGGGATCTCACAAAATCCACCCCCATAGGGCCTAACCTAGCTGGTTAATAACGTCATTTTCAACTTTAATAAAATGTTGAAGAAGAAGCAAACGGTGGTGTTTAAATTTTAATTTTACCGACGGAATACACTTCCATTAGTATACCCCGATTTGTTTACGTTCTACTGAAAACATTGCAGTCGAAGAAAACGACAACGTTTAATTTTCAAATTTACCTATGAAATACACTTCCGTCAGTAAACCCCTATTTTACCGACAGTAATTCCTATTCCGTGGATATATTACATCATAAAAATCAGTGGGATAGTTTCCCAACTAGTTTTACCGACGAATATTTTGTCTGTCGCAAATTACCCTTTATTACAACAATTTTACCGACGGAATGTGATTTTTCGTTGCTAATTTTCAATGGTATTATTTCCAGCGGTAATTTTTAGACGGTAATCCATAATTTTCTTGTAGTCATTAAAACCATCTTCATGCATGACGTGATGAAGTAGGATGGAAAATTGTAATGCACTTCATTGTCTGATTTAGGATCCCCTTCAAATGCATTGACAAGTATTTTCAACCCTTTATTTTCATTTTTGCCTCGAGAATTTTAAATTATTTATCACTGAGTAAAGCTTTTTTCAAACTACTATATAAGTGTCGATTCCACCCATGCAAAATACATGAATAAGCTAAAAACTTATTAAGTTGTTTTAATGGTGTTTACTGCTATAAGATTTACTATAACTTTATGTTTGTTCACTATTTACCATGTTTTCAAACTTAAACCCATATGAGTGTTTTTGTTCTTTTTCTTCACCTTTTATTTTTTTTAACAATTAGGATTTCATAATTTCCATCAAATAAAGAGGCTAAGGAAATTTCTTTGTAAAATTAATGAGATAATGGAAGAGGGAACTTTATATGTGATTAATCCTAATTAAAACTATATTTATGATAAGGAAAATATATACATTAAAGTTCTATCTTACTAGCTTAAAACATAAGGTCTAGTTTAACTAAGATGAGATTGCTTAACATCAGCATAAATACATAAGACCTAACTTTCCTGTAAGTCCAAGGATCCTACCAGTCTCTAGAATGTATGGATATTCTTTTATGTTTTCCAAGCATATGCTATGTTGATAGGTTTAGCAATGGAGTTTTGAGTTAATTATTCCCTTATCAAGTATATGCATTGTTTTGAGCCACCTATCTCGAATTCTTCAACCCCTTGAAGCATAATCGCAATAGAAAAGAAGCCCTAGAATTAGAGTTGTTACCAAACCATGGTTACTCCTATAGCTTTTAGGAACTTCAAACATGATTTATTTGTGAACTT
This sequence comes from Erythroxylum fimbriatum, assembly GCA_026770325.2. NCBI lineage: Eukaryota > Viridiplantae > Streptophyta > Magnoliopsida > Malpighiales > Erythroxylaceae > Erythroxylum > Erythroxylum fimbriatum. The sequence continues at coordinate 2,518,666 of JANZLH020000397.1, forward strand.
TCCTAATGCATTTTCCAACCATGTATACATGTCCTTCCTATTTAGGTCAGCATTTTTATGGGCCATTATATACATAAGCTCTTATGGTACATTGCCTCACTAATCACCATCAATCCAAATATTGACTATAATTTTTATAGTGAATACCTTGATCATGTTTGGATAGAGATTTGATCCATAGATAGGAATAATGTTGCTCTAGTTAATAAAGAAAAAGATAACTTGTAAAGTAATTTTCAAACTCAACAATCTTTGATAATTCTTTTCTTAAAGTTTAAATAACTCTCTTTATGAAAATCTTTTTCTTAAAATTCATATTTTGGAAAAATAATCCTTCCACGGTATCTTAATAATTAAAAATAATTTTTATAATGTCAATCTTATTTAATTTATATGAAATTTCTTTCTAAAAATTTGCAATTATAAACCATATGATTTATCAAAAACAAAAACTTGATATTCCCATATTTTAGAAGAAACTTAATTCATCAAAATAAAATACCTTTTTGTTAAAGGCAATAAAACCACTCTTGCTTATTCCATATGCAAGATCATGAACTTTATTCCATAAATTAGGACAAAGAGCTTTAGCATCCAAAGAAATTTGAAGCCATGCTTTCCATGAGTCTATCTTATTCTCTAACCTATGCCTGTTTTGATTACCAACAAACCCGATTCAATCTTTCTTAATATAAAACATAATCAATCATCAGTCATGACTATTCATTTATAACATCGGTTCTAAATGTAATTGCTCATGGTTTGAAAGTTAGACAAAATATGATGGAACATCTTTACAAATATTCCAATCATAAGTTTGACAAGGGTACTCTATCTTCAAAACAAAATATCAACCAAATAATATAATGACATGTTTCTTTTATCCTTACCATTTGTCTCCTATATTCTTCATCCTATGATATATGACTATTGTTCGTGAACAGCAAGTGCACGGTTGTCGAAGTGAGTAATAAATCGGTAAGAACCGAGTCATGTCCACAAGGATTATGCGAAAATTTAATTCTACGATAGCTAACGATATTTGAAATTTGGTTGGATGAAAATTTAGAAAATTAAAATCAATGTAAAGAATTTTTTTCTTTTTTTAAAGACAAAATTAACTTAAATAAATTTCTTAACAACTACCAAATTTAATGCAACCAAAATAACTATGAAAATGAAAAATTTGTGCAGTAACTAATTAAGAAAAGATTTTAACAATTTACCAATTAAAAGCGTTAACGACAAAGGGAATGACTTTCTCTTAGGGAATGATATTTTTGTCAACCTTAATATTAAATTAGCTATTTTCCACAACTGAA
>JANZLH020000397.1:2573316-2585755 GCA_026770325.2 Erythroxylum fimbriatum
ATTCATACTTACAAATAAAATGCCGGGAAATCATGAATGCATGTACCTATGAATAAATGCATATGCAAGAAACCTGTCCCTCTATGATTAGAGGCCAATAACATACTCAGTCAGTGAATGCAATGAAACCTATCAGTCCGACTCAATATGACCATAATACCCTTGCTACCAGTAACGGGATGTTACAATTGGGGTGTACCTTACGAATCCGACCGTGAGCACAGATGACGCATGATTTTGAGAGGGAGAATTAGGAATCCGACCATGAGTGCAGAGTATGCGTGATTTTGAGAGGGAGAATTAGGAATCCGGCCGTGAGACGAAAAGGGAAAGAGACAGATATATACCCAAACGTTGAACAAAAAAGGAAAGAGAAATGAAGCTCTTGACGACGGGTGGGGCGGCGACGTTGAGCAAAATAATTTTTGGGTGGTCTGTAGACGAGACGGTACTGCAGAGAGGAGTACGTATGGGAGGCAGGAGGTGCGCGAGATTATTGAAGAAGACAACTTTGAAACCCAAATGATAAACGACTGATCAGTAGTTTTAATTTTTCACCAACACTTCCACGACATTTACTTCATAAAGACGTCGTGAGATTTATTTGGCCATGTTTCAATAATAAAACGTCTCAATTACTTCCTAGATTTCGCGTCGTCTGAGCCCAACGTCGCCAAAACTCTCACATTTCCTGACGTTTAAAAAACGTCAAGAAAGGTGAGAGTTTTCTACGACGTTTCACCAGTGAAACATCGCAGAAGCTATTCTTTTTTTGTAGTGTGTTTCTTTGTTCTCGATTAGTATTGATTCGGAAAATCCTTGGTCAAGGTGGAATGACACTTTGTAAATAGTTTACAAATATCATTATTTGAATCAATAGCTAATGAAGGGGAACTAATATGAATGGATTCAAAATAGAATAGACGTTAATTTCATGCTCTTTGTCTAACTGGAACATTGTATGATGAAAGGATTGAATTATACGAAAAAAAATCATGCATGAAAGGGTTAGTCAAAACTACTTTGACATTTCTAAATATTTAGGTGGTCATGATGCGTTGCTAAATACCAATCTTGATCTATAATTATAAATTATTTAATTGGAGAATTAAAACATTAATTTACCTAATTCTAATTATGAATTAAGATTATAATTTATAATCATTGTCAACATAGTTGAAAATCTAATAAGTCTCATATATATAATGGGTTGAAGAGAGCAAAGTTAATTTAATCAAGTTAGACATTTGAGGATATGTACAAGCTGCTTTTATTAGCATTCACCATGAGTCCAGACTATTCTGAAAATATATGCAATATGTTTAGAAAGATGATGATATAATGGTTATCTGCACTACTAAGAAGCATTGGGTCATCATCATAAATCAAGTGAGATAATTTAATGTATCTACACTTATAGTGATATAGAAATCTGCCATTGCATTCAATGATTTTGGAGATTAATATGAAAATCCCTTCCATGGCTAAAGTGAAACAGCAAAGGGGAAAGGGGATACCTTTGCCTTATCCCTCTAGCATTTATGAAGGGTATAGATGGAATGCCATTGACTAAAACACTTAAAGAGGTAGTTTGAGAGCATTCCAATATCTAATTCCTGGACTTGAGTGGCAAACCTATTGCTTGCAAGTAATATTTTACATATCTTTAGGTGATTATGTCATAAGCTTTGAAAAAATCTATTTTCATCAAGCAGCTTTTGATATTTTTACCTGTTTTGTACCCCCGCCCCCTAATAGCTCCTATAGAATGAGAATGTTATCTTCAATACTTCTCTTAGGTAATAAGGCCTCTTGAGTAGGATTTATAACTTCTTTCTGAGCTAATTTAAGTTTCATAACAAGCAGCTTAGGAATAACTTTGTAAATTGTTGTGCAACACGAAATGGACCTGAACTCTGTTACGGAATAGGGGTTTTGCTTTTTGGGCATAAGTCATATGTAGGAGTGATTTACTTCCTTAAGCATTTTGCTAGTGGAGAAGAACTCTAAGATAGCTTCAGTAAATAGGTTCCCTATAATCTCCCAAGTTTTTTGAAAAAACAATGGTGGAAAACCATATGGTCCTGGTGTTTTTGATGGATGTAGGTTGAAGAGAACTTCCTTGACTTCTTGAGATGTAAACGGGGTATTTAATATGTCTTTAAGAGCTTGGTTTTGTGTATCCTCAAGTATATCTTTCACATTGAAGCCATGATATCAGTTTTCTGTTATTCCCATCAGCTTTTAGATGTCATTTCTTACTAGTTTGATTAAATAATACTATTATGTGATTACATTTCCCTAATTATCTTGCAATTCTGTTATGGTATTTCTATTTCTTCTTAAAAGAAGAGATGCATGAAATTATCTAGAGTTGAAGTCACCATCTTTTATCCAGTTCAATCAAACTTTCTACTTTAATACGGAGTTTTGGAAAGCCAATTCCTCTTGATATTCCTTCAGCCACTTGGTTTTAGTATTTCTCATATAAGAATTTTGAGGGTGATTATAGTAGGCTGCCTAAGCTTCTTCCAACTTCTTCTTAATATTAATGAGGCTTTGTTTCTTCATTCTAGCAAAAGCCTTGATTGCATTCTTCACTGATTTTAATTTCTACACCAATTGATAAGTTTTATATCCCTGCACTTCTATACTCCAACATCTATTTATAATCTCCATGAATCTTTCTATTTGCGTGACTTTATCAAAGAATTTGAATGGTGCTCCATGTATGATCGATTCAATAATCTTTTGTATAAAGATATACGAGTGATCTGAAAACACATTATCTCCAAAGTGTACATATGATTGTGGGAACTTGCACATCCAGTTTTGATTCACAATTGCTCTATCTAGTTTCTTACTGATCAACATTTCTCCTTATTGCTTATTTGTCAAAGTAAAGAGCTTTCCTGTTGATCTTAAATCCAACAAATTCACCTTTTGGAAAAGATGAGTTAGTTCTCCACTTACACCTATTTTATTTCTGGTTCCGCTTCAACTTCATTAGAACTTAGAGAGCTGTTAAAATCCCTAGTAGCTATCTATGCAATTTGCACTCCAGCTTGAATTTGTTGCAAGTCAGACAATAATTTCTCCCTTTGAAAAACAAAATTTGAAGCATACATGAGAGTTACTTCAAAGGCAGGAAACTTACCTTAATGTGACAATTTATATTTAAAAGTTTTAAAAGAATGAGCGATATCAACATTTTTCAAATAGGAATCAAGAAGATTTGGGTTGACAAAATATTTTATTTTATAGAATTGGATCAGATCATTGGAATCAATTTGAAATCTGGAAAAAAAACCTAGTATGATCTTAAGTAAGGGCACAGTTAGTAAGCATCGTAATTTCCAGAATTCAAATCTATAAGAGAATAAACATATTTAAATTTGTTAAAATCTTATCCTAGGGAAATTTGGGTGGAAATTAATAAAAATGTGATCTAGGGAATCCAAAGAATCACAACAAAAAGAATTTGACATGAGGTTTAATGGCTATAAATAGAGCCAAGGTGAAGGATCCAAACATTCATATTTTCCGTTTATGATTTTTATCCTTTTACAAAAGTCCTTTTCCCTCTTTTTCGTAAATGTTAGAATAGTCTTTCTTAATTAGACGTTAGTCAAAGTTATAGCCATTGTCAGATAATTTTCTTTAGCTTAGTTGAAGGAAGTAGAATCCCTTTGAGACCTTAAAATTGGGAGGAAATTGGGTCTTAGTGTTGATTGTTTCATTTATTCATATATTGAATTGCTTTTTTATTCTTTCATCTTATGATCATTTTGATTAATTTCTAATGTATGTGATTAATCCATTGATTAAAATGATCATTAGAAGTTTTAATTTATTGTATTATAAATTATTACCTCTAGTAAAAACATTCAACTAGATTAAATACAAACGCAAATGTGTTGTTATCTTGCTTCAATGGTATTTCTTTTCTTAAAACTATTTTTAATTAAAATTGTAATCGTATCTAAGGTTTTTAAATAATAAGGGTTAATTAAATTACGTATTTCCATAATTCAATTAACTAAGCTTAAGGAAAGACATGTATTTAAATGTCACATCAAGTATGTGTTTGATGAAAAAAATATTTTAGGTTGATGATTAGTTGTGATTTTAAAATATGGAACCAACTATAAACCAAGGTTTGTTTTGTTGTTAACTCTTTTTTTATTATTCATTTTATTCTTTTGTAATGATTTACAAATCAAAATTCCTTATGGATAGGCTCTTATTGATTGTAGGAATTTTGGGAACTAATTTAAGGTACAGATGAGAGTTCCACCAAATTTTAATGTCGTTGTTGGGAATAATAAGTTTGTATGTTCATTATGATATTTTTAAAGGAATCTAGTTTACAATATAATCAAAAGATCGAGAAGACTATGAAAAAGCCAAGGAAAGAAATAAAGATTAAAAAATAGCACAACGCTACAATTGGTGAAACAATATAAATCATGGCAAACAACCAAACGCTTTAAGAACTTGTTGAATTAGATTTGAACCAACAATCTCACAATAATATTTCCTAATTTCAATGCATACTGCTTTGAATTAAATATGATTTAATTCATTTGTTGCCAACTTTTTGTGGTACTATGAGTAAGGATCCAAATAAACCTCTTCAAAAGTTCCACGTTGTATGTACAAGAATGAGGTCTAATGCATTATCAAAATCAAATCAAATTAAAGGCTTTGCCATTCTTCTTGAAAGACAATGCCTAAGATTGGTTATATTATTTGCCACTTGTTAGTATTACTATATGTAACAAAATGAAGAAGTACATGAACGAAATGAAGAAGCAATTTTTGGAAAAATAAAAACTTTCCAACTTTAAAGGTTGCAAACATTTGAAAGGAGATTTATGACATTCATGTCACTATACAAGTATTAAGAATGTTTCAAAATCTTGTGGCCTAGATATCCACACCACCAAATTAATAAATAACTTCTAATTCAGTATTTTTATGATGGACTTCTACCCATTGAAAGGATTATCATCTACGCTGCTACTGGAGGAGCACTTGTTGACAAAACAATAGATGAGGCTTACATATTTATCATTTATGGCATCAAATTCTTGATAATTTAGTGATAGGACAGACCACTTAACTTGACGAGTTAACAAGGTAAATGTTTCCTCTTTTGAAAATTGTATGGATAATCTTATAGCACTTGTTCATCAATTGGTTATAGTAAAAATGGAAATAGCAAAGGTTTATGGAATATATTTGGTAATGAGACACCCAACCGATATGTTTCTAACCTTATAAGAAATTCAATGGAGCAAGCAAATATAGTAAGAGGTTTTCTAGGACAACCTTAACACCAATACAATCCATATTCAAACACCTTTAACCGCAATTGGAGGGACCAACCAAAATTTCAATATGGTAACGTATCATTAAATTAACATGTATCTCATTTTCAATAATTCAAGCCACCTTATCCTCAGAGTTACTTACAACATACTCAAATAGTCAATTCAGATATGTCGCTTATAGTCAATTCAGATATGTCGCTTGATGAAATAGTTAAAATTTTGTCTATTAACACTTTGAAATTTTAGTAAGTGACAAAAATTTCAACTAGAAACTTATTCAAGTTTAAGATACTTAAAGACTTAAGTGGGATAAATGGCCAATACCTTTAGCTACTTAGAGAACCAGAATAACAACAAATTACTAACCAAAATGTTGATAAATCCCATTGAAAATGCAAGTGCTATGTTATTAAGAAGAGGTAAGGAGGTAGGTCCAAAACTTGAGGTGTAATATAGGAGGTGGGTCCAAAACTTGAGGCGTAATATACGCCTAAAGAGGCCAAAAAGAGCTGAAAAATCACATTTTAACATCTGACTTGGCTAAATGAAATCCAAGGAAGGTAAGTCTCCTTTTATGAGCAATTTTAAGCTTGAACCTACATTTTAAAAAAATATAAAGGATGTACACAAACTAAAATCATTATTCCAAAAATCTTAGGTCAATATACCCTTGTTTGATACCATAAAGCAGGTGTCAAGGTATGCAAAAAATTTTAAAGAAATTTTCACAACCAAAAGAAAAAAAAGTTGAAAAGAATTGAAAAAAATCAAAGTTAATGAAGTTTTTAAAAATCTTCTAGAAAAGTGTAAAGACCAAAGTATGTTTCCCACCCCTTGCACTTATTTTAAAAACCGAACTGGACATCGAACCGGTCAAAGAAAAATTTTAAAGTTTAACGACTCAACCAATATTAAACCGTTATAAAAACCGATATATAATAAATGAGAAGTACAAAATTATAAGAATAAGTAAAATATAGTATAAAGTAAAATACTTTATTAAAATAAAAATGCGTTAATAATGCCTATTAATATGTAATAAACTTATAATAAATATAATAATTTAAACTAAAATTGAATCTAATATAAAATTCAAAATAATAAAAAATTAAAATTGTATTTTTATATTAACATTTATTTAAAAACTAATAAAAGTTGAAGTATGTTAAAAGAAAATCAATAAAAAAAGACTCTAACTTTATTTTAACCTTTTACTAATTTCCTTTAAACATACTTCTTTTAAAGTTTAAATATTATGATTTAACACATTCTTAAATTATCTTAAGAAAAATTGCTTATATATAATAATTAATAACATAATTTATTAAATAAATCCATGATAAAAATAATAATTAATTTTTAACAATAAATTAAATTTTTTAATTAAAGTATAAAGATTCTTTATAAATTTAGAAATTTATCTAAAACGGTACCCTATATTGATAAATATCAATACAATACCGTACCAGAACTAATATCAATATGGTATTATGAAATGCAAGAATTGTTGAAGTGGAAAGGAAAAACAACTACTAAGGTTTGTTGGCATACAAAGACAAAAATAGAGAAAAAAAAAAGAATTGATATATACATAACACAACAACAAGAATAACATAAATTTACCTGATTTAAGAAAAAAATTATTAATTTTCGACAATTATTTACCGACAATCAGATTTGTTGAGAGCAGAGTTAATACTTGACATAATCGTTAGAGGCAATTGGGTAAGGGTGGCATTGGGCTGGAACGGGCCAACCTGTGGGCTGGGGATCGTGGCCCGACTCGACCTTATATTTTTTTAAAATTAAAAAATATCTTTTTTTTGACAAAATGACATCATTTTGTACCTTCCGGTCAAGTTTGATTGGGCCGATTAGTTCGGCCCATTACCCGATCAACCCAAGCTAGAGTCGAGCTAGCTGGGCGAATTTTGCGATCTCTACATTTGAGATTCGATCTAATGAAATAAAAATGAGACCATTTGATTTTTTTATTTTAGAATCTCATTTTCGAAACGTGTTATGACAGTAAGTAAAAACACAGTATTTGTGTTATTTTAATTCATTTGCGATTTTTTTTTGAAACAAGAAATTAGAATAGAATATCATAAACATGTATTATTTTATTTTTTCACAATCACAAAATATAGATATTTATTTTTAAATCGTGATATCAAATGTTGCAAACTAAATTGAAATATATTTATAACTTTATGTAAAGGAATATTTAAATATAAATATAACTTGTAAGGGAGATTAATCAACTAACTAAATTAACTGAAACTATTTCACTAGTTAATAGGTAATCCATAATGTTAAGAAGGAACGGACCAAATGTTTATGACCATGTTCCTAACTGAAGATTAAGGGTTCGATTATTAGCTTTGAGTATGGAGCAGTCTTAAATCCTTGAGCCAGCTATCTCATTTTGTAAGTTGCCTACAAACCAGCGAGAAGATTAATCACTGAGTCCGCCGGTAGATATCTTGGTCTAGACAAAAAATAAACAATGCTTTCTACATTAATTGCCATTATGTTATTCTAATTGTCCTTAATTAGATTAGATTATATTTTATGAGAATGATTCAGAAAACTAAGTATTCTTATGTAATAAAATACATGTGATAAATCTGTAAATAAAATATACACTTAATTTTCTCCTTTATTAAGTGGATAAAAATTGATGGGAATTACGTCAATTTTAAATTATAACGATATTTGAGAAAGAAGTTGACATGGCAACACTTCAATCTCTATGATATGTATCGAACTTCATGCCCCAACATAACCACCCTCTCCACCCCACAGAATAAGACGGCCATATTGAGATCCTGTATTACCTAGATCCCGTAAAAGGTAATAGCCTGGAGCATCTACAAAGTAACCAAGAGAATCGGCCTGTACGATATTATAATTTTCATCTATGTATTTAATCAATTGACAAGACGCATCCCTCGTAGTGTCCATCTCGATAACTTTTTCGCCAGATCCCATTGGCGGACTTGGTTGATCTATAGGACTGTACACTTCCCCTCCCCATTCAACGTCCGTAGCAACTTGTCCTAATCCTGAAGTGAATATCTTTTCTGGCCAAAATCCTATCTCCGTAAATTTTGAGTCAAATTGAAGGAACCAGTTCCCGTTAAGTTTATCCTGTTTCAATGTCAATTGGTAGTCCCATTAGATTCCAGCATTACAAGTACTTTGAGTGCTCACTTAGCCTTACCCTCTGAATGAAAAAGTCGACTCCCACTGCCACGTGCCCCCGCCGAGAGACGTATTTGAAAACGTAGTCAATTGGTATGTCAGGATAATTGATTATATATCCAGGGCAGTAGGTATTGAAGCAGTGTGAATCCCCTGCCTAAAACCATCACGCAGGGTAAATTGCAATGAGATAGCCTCAACTTTTACTTTGACTAGAACATTATTCTTAATTAAGTTCCAAAAAACATTATTATTTCAGAAATGATAAATTAAAATTCCATCGACTACACATTAAAATCTTCTTTTTGATAAGTTTCATCGGATATGATTAATTAAAGAATACGAAGTAAAGTCCACTTACAACAATGTATTCATAATCATATGAAGTTCAAATATAAAGCATAAACAATGTAATATATTTATTTAAATTTTAAACTAAAAATTTGACCCTAAATATGATAATATAAAATGTAATTTATTATAATTTACTTATTTGCAATAAGGTTCTAAATTACTTACATTTGTGTAGGTGAAAAGTCGAGTTTGAGTATCCTTGTACAGACCTGGATTCACCTGCATATTTCGTAAGTTTAAAACTTTAACTACAGGAATGTAATGGCTGACTTTCAGCGACAGTTTTGTGGTTGGAATGAGCGTACCATCCATCCAGCTTCTATGCTCTCTATACCATTACGAACCATAACGTGAGCACCACTAAATTGAGAGCCTTCAACTGGCGGATTCCATAGAGTAACTAACATTCCACCACCATAGTACTTGCCATCCATTTTATCCGTTTGAAGTACAGAATACTGTTCGTGTAACCAAAAGAGAATAGGAGGTTAGATAGATAGTGTGATAAAAGAAAGAGTAAATTATACAGAATTCAAAAGGAATTTCAAAAGTTATGAAAATAAGGATAAACTAAAACTATAAACATATTTTTATTAAATTTAGAAATTAAAAATTAAAAAAATAACAAACAAACTCTTATTATATATATATGTACTTTAAATTTTGTGGAGACATAAAATTATTTAAATTTGAATTGTTTTAATTTATCACAAAAACCTTTTCTGCAATTTTCTTCACACAAATAGGTATTTAAAATTTGAAGTTTCGAATAACTCCCTACATTAAAAGATTTTCAATTCATGTCAACAGAAAAAAAATGTGTGTATATATATATATAATCTACCCTAAAATTACCTACATGAACACCGGGATTGCCAGGAGACTGGGTTCTATATCTTGCTTGATATACTTCTGCAGCTTGCTTGGCTCTAATAAGATCATCTTTGGTAGTTCTCTTGATTGGAACTGTACCCATTGGACAGCCTTTGCCATTTTTCCATATATTTTTCGGGTTCAAGAAACTTGAAGAGTCTTTGTATATAAGAGCACGTGATGCATTAACATTCATCTGCATGAATGGTGCTCAATCTTTAGATAAATATAATGATGCAAATCAACGAGATAATGGTGTGAATTGAGGAGTGAAATTTGAAAAAAGAGAAATTTACCTTGTATTCATACTTATGGTTCTTCAAGGAAGGATGATCGAATCCAGGTTGCTCATAAAAATCCACGCAATCATATTGTTCTCCATCTTTGGTCTGTGATTCAATTAATTTTTAATATTTGATTCATTCCATTGTATATTTCTTTTGTTGATCATACTCATTGCATACTTGCTGATAAATAAATGCAGTAGTGGACTTTAAATCAAAGCAATTTGTCAAGTAAATGTAAAAGCCTGAATGACCATATCAAGTGATCCGGACAAGAACTTCTATTACCAGAAGTGTTTTGATTGCTGGCTTATTTAGGAGTTTGATCTGTTTTTCGAGCTCCAAATCTTCTTCTCTAGATAGAGTCACGCCCCTGACTCCATCAAAGCTGATCAGGGACAAATACCAAAGCAATAAAACAGCCAGCATTTCCCTTGGATCCATTTGGTGGTCAAACCTAACTCACAACAAAGCAATTTAAATAATCATGGGATGATAGATTGTTCACAGGACTCCGTACATACATGAAATTGTTCTAGGTAAGCCAGGTGAGATTTTTAAGACAGAAAAGACGTACGATAGAGATCCAGGGATATTTTATCCACACGAATAATATGTGATAATCTTACAGGCACTTCTATATCTATACTTATAATACAAATCAAAAGCAATTCGACAAAGACAAAAGCGAACAGCCACTGCATTATATGCACCACTCTTAACAAATTGATGCTCAGACCTCTCAAATTTTGCTGACCGGATGAGCTTCTTGTAGAAGACTTTTCTGATTAAGCTGACTTCAAAGCATAGTGATTTAGTGATTAAAGTTCGTGTTTAATTTATAGTGAATATGCTCTTAAATATAGAAATTAATCTGAAAGTTATGACGGCTATAAATACCTGATAAGGCTATATTAAATGTATTCTTTATGAATTTCAAAACGTTATCAACTTATTTAGGTTGACTGTTATCACTTATAGTAATTCAATGATTTGGGTAATTAATAGGGCTAAATATATTAGATCTCATGGGATTTAACTCTTTTTATTCTGCTTCCTATATTTTAAAATTATTAAATATCTTTTTGTGCTTAATTACTTTTTTTTTCGGCTAGTTACAATTTTATATTTTTAAAAGTTGATAACTTATATGTCTATTAATTGCTGCGTAAGAATGCATTTAAATATGATGACTACTAAATTAAAAAGAATTTAATTGTTAAAATTATTGATATTTTTAATTTTTAACTTAAAATATTTTCTCTGAGATTTTTACTAAAAAAACTAATGATGGAAAACTAATCATAAACTGCTAACATGATAACTATCTTAAATACAAAGAATTTACGCCTGACCCTCACCTGTCAATTTAAACCATAACGACCAATTTGATGGTTTGACTTTAGTTTAAATTGTTTGCAGATGGCGTATAATTGATCCATGTAATGTTATGTCATGTTTATTTGGCACGTAGATTTTTAGCAAAAAAATTATATAAATAAATAAACTATAAATTTTTTTGATTATTTTAAAAAATAAAAATTTTCTTAAAAATTCATTAAAAGTTAGAATAATCCCTTTTCTTTTACTAAAAAAAAGAAATAATTTAAGCATATACTAGTTTTATTTAATATGGAATAACTTCATTCGATGATTTGCTTTTTATTTGACAATATTTGTTGAGAAGATAAAATAAATGTTATTAAAATGCAATTAAAGAGTAATAACAAAGATCAGAGGGCTTGCTATTTCCACCATTTACACGAGTAACAGTCCTAAGCTAACCTCTAGCAGAGTTAAAAATAAGAAGAATAAGTTAACCCATCTCTATGAGTTAAGAAATGCTAACAAAAGGTCTTACATTATAAAAGTAGATAACTAAACACACCAGATTTTAGGTAAAGGGAGCTTATACGAACTTGGATACTATTAACAAGAATAATTTGTCTAATCTACCCAATGGTAGTTATAGATAAAGCCTGAACATTCGGGCGCCTTCCTAGGAATATAAGAAAATTTCTTTTTTTTTCTACAGGAAATAAGTGCCATAATTCCAAAAGCAAATTCTATTTGGTGTGATGTCATAATGTTGAAGCCTGTGAAGGCAGGAAAGATAGAAAAACAAAGAGGAAGTAACAGGACAACCATAAATGTTAAGAAAAAGCCTCTTAATATCCTTAAGAAGAGAGATTTTGAGGTTGTTAGCAAAGAAAAGGGAATTGTTTTTTTCAATAATAGTGAGGGAAGTAATAAAAACAACACTCGAAGAGCCTTTTACCTTACCAAAAGAAATGGGAGAATTGTTGGCTGATTTTTCAGACCTTACACCAGATGATTTAGTAGATGAATTACCTCCTTTATGAGATATTCAACATTCTATTGATT
>JANZLH020000397.1:2618624-2628637 GCA_026770325.2 Erythroxylum fimbriatum
AGAGAAAAGTAGGGTTGTAATCTCATACCTGAATCACAGTAGAATAGTACCTTATATATGCCGTGGATGCTAGGTTTATGTAGATCTTTGCGTTTGCATGGGAGTCTAGCTCTTGATGGGCCGGACGGGCCATGGACGTGTGAAGATGGGCCTGGGCCTAGCACAGCCGACCTAACCAATCTCCTTAACTTGATCCTCCCTAATATTCATTGAAATCTTATCAAAATCAAAGCGAATTCATAGCCAATAACATTCAAAGAAATATCATCTAAATCAAAGCAAATACATAGCTAATAGCATAGATTCCTCCTCAACATAAACCTCTCCATCTCTGATAACTGAATTCCATATAATGACCCACTTCAACTACTCAAGAATTAGGCTCTACGTCAATTCATACAGCTTCTTTACATAACTTTGCAAACAGTAATACATTATAGTCAACATCAAAATGTATTCATACTTTATAAATAAACTTCAGTAGTTTAAAATAGGACCAAATTTTATATATTGTTCTGTGTGTCAGAAGCTTGCTAACTTATATCGTCAACAACAACACCATCCCTGATATATAAATTCAAGCTTCAAAATCATCCTCTTATTTATTCCAATTTGCTTGTTAATTACTTTCTATATTGCCTTTATGACCTTCTTCTAATAACATTTTTACCTTCTTTTGCAAACTCTGGGAACAAAAGCATAAGTATTATTCACAACAACTTATAATATGTCCTACTCTACATAACACATCCAAATCACTTATGCAAATGATACCTCTCTATACCCAACAAAAAGGTACAAATACCTACTCTAGTCCTTGACCATTAAATCAATTTCAATATATTGAAGACTTATGAAACCATGTTTAAATGCATATTTAAACAAATATATTACAGAGATAAAATATAAAAATAAAAACTCCATGGGGAGGGAAAAAGAGGAATACATTATTTACATACTATATTTATGGATGGGTTGTTCGGTGGGTGGGTTAACAAAATTAGGAGTTCTTCACTTCCTAACTAATCGAACTATTATTGTTTAGACATTTAAAAAGTAATTTTTAAAAGAAATAACAAAACTATATTTCTTTATTTTTGAGTCATCTTCAATAATCGGTAATGAAAAAAGGAGATAAAAAGAAATTGAAATAAGTGGAATAAATTCGTATTCTGGCATAGAAGAGTTGCTTTCAAACTTCTACAAATAAGGTTAGCGTCAAATAAATTACTCATTTACCTAATGCAATATTTATAATAGAAACATGTCCTTTAGATATCTACTTCAATTAAAAAAAACTTGCATGATAAATAATGGCCAATGATAACCACCACTTATTAACTACTTAGTCGGGTCCTTTTAAGAATTGCTTTAAGTAAGGCTCAAATAAATATGACAATCTCAGTTCAACCTAGAGTTAAGATCAAATTTACATTAACTGAATTTCATGCTGGACATCATGCAGGGAAGAGTAGGAAAACAACCCAACCCAGCCCATTTGTCTCGAAACTCAACCCCAAAATGACATTGCATGGAATTAGACAGTTCATCCGAGCTCGGATTGTGCCGGGCTTCAAATCGAGCTAAAAAGCAATGTTATATGGCTTCCTACAAACTTCAGTGCATCAGTTGTCTTCAAATTGAGGATGAATGCAGAAGTAACAACACGAAGCTATGTTTTATTTTAGCCACTATCTTGTCCAAACAGGTTCTACAAAAGATGTCAATAGTCAATATTGCCCAAGATCAGTTCAAAACACTTGCAATTTTAAAGTCCATACAAACATATGAAACTCGTAAACATGTTCTACAATTTCACATCATGATGGATAGAAACGATTGGAAGGAAGCCCTCCACCCTTAGATCTCAGGCAAGCATACAACATTTGAAGGTTGACCAAAATTACTTAGCAAAAGGTGTGGGAGCAGTTGATCCAGCAGCAAACATAAACATCAATCTGAAATCTCCGTCACAACCTATTAAGATAACTTGTGATCTCAAATGACAACTTCATAAACTTCAGCATATCTCCAATGGCAAATGATCATCAGCACAATCAACACAACAGCTAAATCTAACCATTAAGTTCAAGAACCGAGGTTCTGGAAAAGCTCTGGAAGGTGAGCATTGGTCAGCTTAGTCCTCTTGCTGATTTCATGCTTCTTCTTTTTCTTCATCTTTTGCTTGGTGGAAATTCCATGAACCTGGGCTGCAGCCCTCCTCTTTGCAGTGTTGGTAGCAGGCTTCATCCCATTCTTCTGTATATCCTTCTCAATATCAAGCATATCCCGTGGCAATTCAATACCCCTAAAAAGCTGTTTAAGGTCATCATCCACCTTAATAACTGCTCTAGGATCATTTGGATATGCAATATCCTCCTGCGAGTCAAAGTTTGACAGTAGCCATATCTGGCCTGCGGCTTTCAGAGCCTGGAAAATAATGATTTTTCAAGTTTCACTTTGGATAGTACAGAACATTTATATGCAAAATTATAATTATCAGCATGGCTTCAATTTCAGGCTTATGTTTCATGAGTAACAAATTGGCTGAACTGAACCACTTTTTGGCATGTTTAAAATGATCTGATCTTAATGAGCTTACTATATATTTCTCAAGCTCCATCACTATAGCTGAGGGCTCATTCACCAAAGAAGCCCATCCAGCCTAAACCTAAACTTTGAACATCATTCTTTTAAAAGGAAAAAGCAAACACCAACTTTCGATCTCATCCTCAGTACAAGCTTTCATCCAACTCTTAAACTATTTTATCATCCAAAAATAATCACCTTTAAAATTTTATGATTTTGCTTTTCAATTATGACATCGGTACCTGCTTCTGCCCTTCCTGCCTTTGTATGCCAAAGATAATGAAAAACAAGAGAAGAACTGACTTTCCAACTAAAAAACACCCAATAGCGGCCCCACAAATTCAGAAGACATGCATGTACTTACAACTCCTCCAGAAGTGAAACAGAAAACAAACGCAAAGATTGAATATGACATAAAATTCAATTTGATAAAAGAAATGAGAAAACAATCGAAAGAAAATACAGAGGTTAGAAATAGCTATCCTCCCCCCACAAGTTAGATATACCTGTAAGTCCTCCATTACAGTTGGGTATGCATCCTTGAGATCAATGACAGGTATACCTTCTGGATATTTTCGTACCAAGTAAAGAAGCTCATTTTTGTCCTTCAAGTCATGCTTGGACTATAACAATTAAAAACCAAGATTGTCATCCTCCATTAAAAAGTGTAAAAATTAAGGTAGTGATTAAATCAGTAGATATGATTCAGTTCCTGATCCGAAAATTTTGACAATCTTTTCACGTTAGCAGATGGATAGCATGAAGTCACCTTGTACGAGAAGCGCCTGCCATCATAGCTTACTTTAAGATTGTTCCTCAAACTGTCAAAGACAGCTTTGTTGGAGTTCACATCAACATAGCATGCTTCATTTATTTGTTCTGGTGTTAGATGTTGCCTTGTCTGTAAACGAAAATCAATGAATTAAGGAACAGTTAATGCTTCTCAAAATGCAATATTTTTAGCAGGTAGAACTTATCCTAGAGAAACCAAGTGTTATGGAAAAACAAGATATTAAACTGAAACAACATAGGTTCGGGATTGTATATAAGCTTGGCTACTACATACAGAAACTGGTTTTCCTTTTAGACGGACAATGTCAGACAACAAATTGCTCAATAAGGTTGTTGACAATCAACCAAATTCACAGGATTAGCCTCAATCAAAAGCAAAGGAAAACCACCAAGACATGCTAGAAAGACAAAGCAAGTCAACTACTGTGCAATCACAAAACACAACACAAAAAAGTTAAGATCAAATCCAACTAATTCCTCAACAAGGGTACATACAATTCTAGAATTTGAAGCGTAGAAACTCCTTCACTTTCAAACACTTCCAGTAACAAGAACACAACAACTATGGACAACCATAATGAAGATTGTTCTAAAGATCCCGCAGACCAATGAAAATAGCCAAATTACAGAGACCAACTTTCAGTAATCTAACTTTTTGTTTCATCATCAATTGAAAATAGAATTGTAACCTCTAGGAGAAGATCAATGACGCGTTTGATTTGGGCACCAACGGGGGCTTTCCGGATACTGTTAATATGCTGAAGTCTCTCGGTGTCATTGGAAAACTTGACAGCCGGAGCTGGACTCCGAGACCTTGGAACCACCGTAGGCCTCGCCGGAGCAGAGGGGATCGGCTTAGAAGGCCCCGCTCTGGGAACGCTCGAGAGAATCGACTGACACCTCTCTTGCTGCTTATTGAACTTGTTTAATTGCTCGTTTAGCGCCATCTAAACGATACTCTCAAATCCGAAAACGAGAAAACCCCAAACTTCCAAGAACAGAGAAGAAAGCCTAAATTTGCTAAAATAGAATCCCAACAACACACAGAAAAACTTCAATCGCCGGAGATAGGTTTATAAACGCAATACACCCATATATACATACGTAGACGAGTACCTAGCCTTGCGACGGGTTCGTTCCTATCTCTCCCTCCCGTCTCTCTGTCTGTCCCTCAAACCAAAAAGAAGTCCATCGGCAGAATCAGAATGCCAATAATATTATTATAGAGCAAAGTTGTTTAATAAGTGCCTTATTATAAAGATAATAGGAATACGTAATATTCTTGTATTAAAGCTGGAGAAATAAATAAATATATAGGTAAGTAAATTGATCACTTTGTTAATCATAATAGTTATATTCCTTATTATGGTTGGATATACCTTTTTCTTGTATTTTTTTTTCTAATACTACATTGTTTATGAAATAATTTCGTTAAATATGTTAAAAAAAGTTTTGAAACGTTTGCATAATCGAAATGAACCAATTCATCTAATTTTATTGGCTAAAAATTCATTTATGATAATAAGATATTAAGATAGAGACTAAAAGGAATATCTAAAGTTAGTTAATACTATTGGGTCTATCTGATGTTGCTAGTAAATGAAAGTGATTTTGATAGTAGAATGAGTCTTGGATCAATCAGTAAAGTTGCTCGTTTGTGATTATAAGGTTGCAAGTTCAGAGATCGTTTGGTTCTACTTATGTTTTTTTGTTGTAGTTTTTAGTTTGCGTTTTTAATTTTTTATTTATGTTTTTCTTTCAAATAAAAGTAAGAACTTATTTGGTTGTTAATGTTAATGTAGTTATATTTTTATACTAATAATAATTATATTTTATATAAAACTTAAAGATAAATTATTTTTAATTAAATAAATTTATTTAATCTCTTATATAAAAACTCAAACAAACAAGATTTTTTTCATTAAATTTGAAAACAAAAACATAAAACCAAAAATAAAAATGGAAACAAACACCCCCTAAATTATGGAAACAGATAGAAACACTCTCTTTATAAAAATATAAAGGAAATGTTGCATATATTATAACCTACCCCAGACTCTTGCAAATCAGAAAGCTTTGTATATATGATACGTTGACTTTTTGACTTTTTTTTTAATGATTAGTAAAGATGCTGTAAGGCTGGGATTGATGTCTTGCCTGTTACTAGACCTGTTTAAATATAACATATGTTGTCTTTTTTTTAAAAAAGTTGAATAACAATTAAAGAACCGTAGCAAAACTATCTTAACATTACAATGAGTTTAATAAGAATAAATTACAAAACTAAAGACAAAACAAAACAAATTATAGTGAGTGAAGTTAGATAGAAAATATTACAAATTCCATCTAATCTTCATTCCTGTAGATAGAGCATAGTGATTAGATATAGCAATCATAACACCTCGGATCCAATTGAAGGTATTGTCAGCTAAGATTTATTTGTTAATTTCCTCATTTTTGTATGTCCTCTTATTCCTTTCCTTCCATATTGAATATATAGCAATAGTGAAGGCAGTCTTGTAGATTGGGGCATCGTGCTTACTATAATTAACAGTGCTAATGATCTAGTTAAGAGTGGAAGGCGAATCATAAAAAGGGGAGACATTTGATAGCAAATGTAAAATTTTGCTCCATACCACTTTAGAATAGCTGCATTGGAAGAAAAGATATTCTCGATCCTCTGCCGTCTCTCTACAAAGCACATAAATAGGATCATAGATTCCAAACCATCTATTTTTTGTACGTATCCTATTCTTTATTACTAACTAAGTGAAAATAGAGGCTTTATGAATAAGAGACTATTTCCAGAGGAGATTGTACCAATGAATATTCACTCCTCTCCGCAAAGCCTTATAGCAAGATCTATTAATGAAAGTACCTGAGTTATCTGAGACCCAGGTTACCATACCTCTGGTTGTTAGTGATCTGGGGTAAATAACCCACTATCAAATTAAAACCGTTGAAATTGCCAACCCGGTGAACTTGGTTCTTCAAAGAACATGCTTTAGAGGAAAAAGGAAGTCTATTAGTAAGATTGAATAGCTCAGACCTTTGTAGAAGAGGGCTATGATCAGTCCAGTTATTAAACCACACCCATATATTCTCACCATTGCTTAACACATGTTTAATCAAAGGGAAGACCTCGTGTCTTAGCTTTAACATATGCAGAATCAAGACTACTCTCTGGAAATAGACAGTTGCCGAAAGCTTTCAGTTCAGAGATATGTTTCGTGGATCCATTTAACCAAAATAGCTTGTTTATCTGCAAATAGCTGCCAAATCCTTTTGTATAGAATCACTTTTTGTATAAGAAACATAGGGATGATCCCCAATCCCCCCTTACTTTTTAGGAATAGTCACTTTAGACCATTTGATTTTAGATTCCATGGAGTTTTCAGAGTTCCTATTCCATAAGAAAGCTTTCAAAATGCTATCAATCTCCTTACAAACTTTTTTGGGTAGAATTATAAGCGATATCCAATTGACATATAGATTACCCAGAGCAAAAACAATCAGAGTGACCCTAGCAGCAAGAGAAAGGAATCAATTCCGCCAAGCATTAATTATAGCTTTAATCTTTTCTATGAGTGGCATGCAATTAGAATACTTTGGCTTTAAACAAGAAATGGGAACTCCTAAGTATCTGAGAGGAAGAGTATATAACTGATTTCAACAATCCTAGATAGTTCCTCAAAATTCCTCATATCTTTAGAACAATTAAGGCTGCTTTTATTTGTATTCACTTCAAAACCTGGCCATTTAGAAAACTACAAAAAGAGATTCTTTACCATCTTCACTGATTGTGTATCTGCTTTCAAAAGAAGATTCAAATCATCAACAAACATTAAATGAGTGAGCTTGAAAGCACTGCATTTGTGATGATAGAGAAACATGTCATTGCAACCAATAATCTTCTTGATAAGTCATGAGAGACCTTTTATAACTAGGGTAAAAAGATAAGGAGAAAGTGGGTCCCCTTGTCTAATACCTTTAGCACAAGATAAAGGCTTGGTGGGATCCCATTCATAAGTATAATCCAGTCAATGAAATTAGTGGGGAATTCTAGAGCTTCCAGGTAATAGTAAATAAATTCCCAATTGATTGTGTCAAAAGCCTTGAAGAAATCTATCTTCCAACAACAACTATTAATATTTCTTCAAGAGTTATAATATTTCAAAAACTCTTGCATAAGCAGTATGTTATCTCCTATTAATCTGCCTTGGATAAATGCACTTGGAGTTGGATTAATGATTGTAGATAAAGCTGACCTCAATCTATTAGCAAGGGGTTCTGTGATTACCTTGTAGATTGTGTTATAGTAGGAAATAGGTCTGAAGTCTAGCAATGTATTCAAATTTAGCTTTTTGGGAACCAAATAAATGAATGTGTGATTCATCTTCTTCAGCATTGTATAAGAGGACAAGCACTCCAATATTGCTTCAGTAAACAAACTGCTTGTAATCTCCCAAATATGTTGAAAAAATCCTGCAGTTAATCCATCAGGGCTTAGAGATTTAGAGGGATGAAGTTTAAAATTGATCTGCTTAACTTCCAAGCTAGTAAAAGGAGTCGAGAGAGAGTCCTTAATATCCTACAAAAGGGGACTCTCAAAATAATCACGAATGGAATGACTATCATATAAACTGGCTTCATTGTCTATAAGCTGAAGGAAAAAGTCTTTTATAAGTCTAGATAAAGAGTCCTGATCAAATACTGAAGCACCTGAAGGGTATTTAAGTTTCGTAATTAGATTTCTATTCCTCCTTGCTAGAAGAGAGGCATGGAAGAATTTAATATTAGAGTCACAATCTCCAAGCCAATTTATCCAAGCTTTCTGCTTTAGTATGGAATTGTGCAAACTTAAAGCGTCCTGATGGTCCTTTAACCTAGCACTTTCAATCTGCTTCAATAGATTGTTATGAGGAGATAGGTGGCAAGCTGATTGAAACAATGCTGAGGACGACGACCGTCATGCGTGGCTAAGCTTCCGGACCTCTTGAAGATGTAGCAATGGCTTGAGTTCACCGTGAGCTTCAAAGGGGAGTAGTCAAATTTTGTCTGAAATTTAATTATATTATTGTAAAACTCTGAGTTAGAGATTACGATGGTATGATTAGATTAGCATGATTAGGGTTTAATCATGTGTTGAACAATATTTTGTGATTTGGATATTGTTTATGTTGAATCTTGTGCGTGAATATATGAGGTCTCATATATGTCTTAGGTGATTGCATTAATCTTGTTTATCTGCATGGTTGTGTTTGATATGAATGATTGTGTTTGATACGATGACCAATTGCATGAACATATCCTTTTTACGCGCTAAGGTTTTTAACAAGGCTTTAATTAAATGGTTATTTAATTAATTCCTTGGACTTAAGGGGGTCCTTTAAGGTTGATTTTTCGAAAACTTAGTGATGTTATCCCCGCAAATTTATTTCGAACCGTGATAGCCTACGCTCATTTTCAAGAGGAATTTATCCAATTTGATTATCGTTTGAACTTAGTTTGATTTCAAAATTCCCAAAATCCAAAAAATATTTACTCAATTTTGATCAATACGCAAAACCCCCCCTTTTATTCAGCTTTAATTGCATGTTTTTGACTTTAGGCTAGCTTTAAACCCTTTTTGTTGGTTCCAAGAAGTGAGACGACCCGAGGCTGCGACTGTACTGCAAACCTTGGTTTTTATTATTTTTGACCGGTTTCCAAGGATCGATCCTAGATCGAACGACGAGCCGCGATCACTAGTACCAATAAGTACGGGTCGATCCCGCCAAGAGATGAATACTAGTAGTTACCATTATCCTATTATCTAGCCTAAAAGGCTGATTTGGGATTTCAACTAAAGAAAAGAAAACTTAAGCAAATAAAATAAAACAAGCAACAAGATTGAACAGAGAATTAATAAGTTACTTGGAAAGCTATCGATATCAAAACTTAGTGCCTGGGTTTTGAATCCCCCTAAATACCTTTAATTGAGTGATCTTTTATTAAGCAATTGTTTTATTGATTTATTAGAATATGGAGATTCTTATGGTATGGTAATTGTAACATCCCACCCCCGACGGGAAGGGTAGCATAGTAATTTGGAAAGGGGTAAGAGTGATTAGGACTGATTGGACATTTTCATGCATATAGGTAATTGTGAACAGTTGAATTTTGCACATGAAAAATAACTGCACATGCATACATGACATTTCCCGGTATTTAGGCCTAAATGAAAATTTGTTGTGAATAATGTGATAATTGTGTTCGAAAAACTTATTGGAGTGATTCCTTGTGTGTTTTATATTTTAAGGAAATTTTAGAAATTTTCAGAAAATTTTCGGACCGGAAAAAGCGCCAAGTGGCGAACCGGTTGGTTTTCGGTACCACAAATTTTTGCTCAATGACACTAGAATATTGGATACATGATTTTGGGATTGAAATTGGAGCCATTGAAATTGAATGGGTCAAAGATTCATTTCATTAGGGTTTAATCATATTAAAGGTTTTTGTCTTTTCCTTATTTGTTTTTTTTAAAACATGACAAGTGTCCTAGCCATTTAATGCTTTTGTTTTGTTCCCATCTCATTCATTTCGGCAACTTTAAATGGAAAGAAGGAAAAGATGAATTTTTCACTTGCTTT
>JANZLH020000397.1:2672683-2689505 GCA_026770325.2 Erythroxylum fimbriatum
GACAACCAATCATGAGGTTGTCAGCTCCCCCCCTCCCTCCAATAACAGAACACATGCGTATGTATATATATATTTACTATATATGTAAATTTATATAGTGATTTAATATCCTGGTTCTACCATATTAACATAACAACAGTTTTCAAATGGAAATGCATACAACGAGAGGAACAAAAAAAGTCTCAGAAAACCTTGAAATGCATTTAGCAAACGTTCTAGAGAAAGAGAGATAGCCCTACTGTTACAATTGTTGTCAGTTCTATCTGCATAATCGGGGAATCGGGGTGACGCCTTTACTTGGCCAAACCTGGCAGGCAAAAAGCAGCGGTGTGCACCTAATGAAAATGGCAAAACCATCAAGTTCAATAGACAAGTTAAAACCTTCATTAACATCACATGAGATGGGAACACTGTTCAAAGCAATAGCCTGGCACAGAAAAAATCACCTCGGAGTTGTAAAACTTGGGAGGTCCATTGTCTACACCATAATTCTCAGGGTTCAGTGGGTTTATCGGGTGCTTGAAGTCAACAGGCCGGCCCTCCATTGCACAAAGCATGTAGCCAGACATCCCACTGTGGAATTAAATGCAAGATTGCACAGGAGCATTAATTAATTAGTTCACTACTCGACCTTGAAAACAACCAGAGTCTAAATACCTGGGATATGCAGGAACGGTGCACCAAGCATAGTTGACAGATCCTCCAAAGATTTTCCGGCAACTTGCTACGGTGTCAGAGACAGAAAACTCATCCTTCCATAAGCTGTCAGCTGGACATGCCATTACCCCTCCAGGACGAAGAGCTCTTGCCACTGATTCTAGGAAACTTTTGTCTGCTAGTTCCTCTGCCAGTGTACCTGGAATGAGATTATAGAGCTTTACTATCAAATCACCAGTGTTTTCGGCATTGTAGCATGAACAAGAATACCTTCTTCCAACTAAAATAATTTGGGGATCATTAATCTAAAACATGCAATTTAACCTCGAAAAACATGAAATGTGTATACCCATCTGTTGGAATGCATCAATTATGATTGCATCATAAGTGCCTTGAGCAACCGATTTCAAGAATTCAATTCCTGCATATATAATAAGAACCTTTTTTTTTTCACTTAAACGTATAAGCAACTAAGTAAACAATAACAAAAAATTCAAGATTTCTATACCATCCCCTATATAAGTTGTTACTCGAGGATCTGTAAGTCCAATTGCTATACGAGGAAAGAACTCTTTGTAGACCTGAAGTCAACACTCACTCGTTTGTGATTTAGTAAGTATGCAATGTTTACTCTTTAAACATAGGTTTCAAGGGGAATAAGAAAAGAAAACTCACATTTATAACCATCTCGTCAAGTTCGCACAAGTGAATCTGCTCCACAGAAGAATGGCGAGATACCTCTTTCAAAATGCCACCATCTCCCCCTCCAAGAAGTAGCACCTGAAGATTTAGTCGGAAGAGTTCATGATAGATTATTTTTATTATCGTTAAAAAAAAGTTTAAGTCCAAACCTAAAATTATAATTCAATTAAAATTGAGAATTTTTTTGCAGGAATTTAAAAATGAAAATCACTTAAAAATAATTAGAAAAAATCTTTTTGATTCATGAGCTTGATTTGAAATTATTAAATTCTTAATGTGAGCAGAAATTAGTTTAATGATACATATTTAAAAAATTCAAAATTATTTAAATAAAATTTGAAGTTTTGATTTTTGTAAATTAGTTGTCTATATTAACACCTATTTACCTAATAGCCTATTCACATATGTTCTTACTTTCTTTGGATTTGGAATTGAGCAAAAGAATAGTATAAGCTTACTTTCTTTGGATTTGGAATTGAGCAAAGTGGGAGGTGAGTGAGCATTTCTTGGTAAGCAAACTCATCTTTCTCTGTAATTTGAAGAACGTTGTTTAGTACAACAACCTTGCCATGCGCCGACGACTGCAATCACATATCATATAATTGCACTTTACCATTGACATCGATTAAAATCAATTCCTCCCCAATTCTTATTCGTCTCATTTTACTAATTCCAAAACTGTACCTCAAACACAACAATGTCATGATACTTGGACTTTCCCTGAAACAGAACTTTCTCAACCTTCATTAGACGTGCCTCCCCTGGAAAAAAAAAAAAAAAAAACGTCGACATGTATGTTACATGACTTGTTGGTCTTACAACACAACCACTTCTCGTATGGTACAATCAGAAGTTGGAATACTTTCATATTGGAAAAGATATAAATGTCAAGAGGATGTTTTTATGCACCATGCACGTTTGATGAAAACTTTTTATATGTTAAGGAAAGACATAACATGTATACGTGCCTGGCCAATCTTGCTCAGCATCTGCATACCAACCCGGAACAGTAAAGGGCAAAGTATAGTTATGAATTTCCATGTTCTCTTTGTTATCATCAACAAGTGGAGATTGGTCAACACTGATTATCTGTCTGCCAACATTCCCACCGGCCATGGTTGTTGTATTTCGAATTTTGAATTGTGTTCTTGAGGGTAGAGAAGAGCCTTTCAGCTGTGTTATAAATAGGGCAATGTAAAGATTTAGGCCAGGAGGCAAAGCAAGCGGTTTGTAGTTATTCAAAGCTTCTTTAATGTTTTGTGAAAACAAGTTGAAGATTTCTCATGATAAGGTCAAATTTAATGTTCTTTTGTGTCTTTCCTCCTTTTTAGAAAAATGGGTAGGCTTTCTTTCTTTCTCCCATGTTGAATTTAATGCTTACAATGTAAATAGGATTGGGTTTGGATTAATGCTTATCTTTACCTTTAAAATTAGCATAATAAATATGTTTTAGTGTCTAATCAACATAGTTTAACATAGCTTTGAATAGGTAATTTGATGGAGAAAACCTAAAATTGATCCTCAACTTTATATTAGATGAACATTAATTTTTATTAAGGTCTGATGTTAATCCTCAAATTTGTTCCAGTAAGGTTTGATGTTACAAACACTAGTCCTACGGTTAATGTTGATAATGAGGACAAGGATAATGAAGAGGAGGTACCTACCCAAAAACCACCACAGCAACAAGATTCTATTGCAACCAGAAGATCAAGAAGGAAAATTTGGAATCCCACTCGGTTTACTGATATTGTGGCATATGCACTTTCTGTTATTGAAGATGATATTCTATCTACCTACAAAGAAGCTGTTAGGAGTTTAGAGAGCATGAAGTGGAAGAAATTTATGGATGAGGAGATGAAATATCTTTATAAAAATAAGACTTGGTAAGTTGGTTCAGTTACCAAAAGGAAAGAAAGAAATTAGTTATAAATGGGTATATGCTAAGAAGATGGAATCTTTGGGAAAAGACAATGTAAGATTCAAAGCCAGATTGGTAGCTAAAGGCTATGCTCGTAAGGAAGGCATTGTCCACAACGAGGTATTCTCTTCTGTAGTAAACATTCTTCCATTCGTATTTTGTTGGCTTTGGTTGTGCAGATTGACCTTGAGTTGGCTCAACTTGATGTCAAGACGGCGTTCTTACATGGTGATTTGTAGAAAGATATTTTTATGTCTCAGCCAGAAGGTTTACGGCTATTGGCAAAGAAAATTGGATTTGCAAATTACAAAAATCATTGTATGGTGATTCCTATGCAGTGGAATCCCTTAGTTTCTATTTTGGTTGCCTGAGGTTTCGCTGGTCGAGCCTTCGGAGGCTTTGTCTGTGAACTTTCTTGTATATATCTTTTCTAATTAATTTAATTTTTTTCTGATTTACCAAAAAAAATCATTGTATGGTTTGAAGCAGTCTCAAAGACAATGGTACAAGCGATTTGATAGGTTTATGGTCGAGCAGAAGTACACAAGAAGTCATTATGATCATTGTGTATACTTTCGCAAGCTACAAGTTGGAACCTTTATTTATTTGCTTTTATATGTTGCTGATATGCTTATAGCATGTAAAAGCAAAGTGGAGATTGAAAGATTGAAGACTCAACTGAGTAATGAACTTGAGATGAAGAACTTAGGAGAAGCTCGGAAGATACTAGGTATGAAAATTGAAAGAGATAGAGCAAAAGGCAAGATTGGTCTGTGTCAAAAGCAATATTTGAAGAACATACTACAACGTTTCGGGATGAATGAAAATTCAAAACCGGTTAGTACACTTCTTGCTCCTCATTTCAAACTTAGTGCTTCTATGTCTCCTAACAAAGATGAGGAGAGTCATTACATGGCTAAAATTCCATATGTAAGTGTTGTTGGTAGTTTGATGTATGCTATGGTGTGTACTAAGCCTGATATTTCACAAGCTGTTAGTATTGTTAGTAGATATGCATAATCTAGGAAAAAGGCATTGGCAAGCTGTGAAATGGATTCTGCTGTATATTCTGGGTACTGTGGATGTTGGTTTATCATTTCAGCAAGATGAAGTTAATGATAAATGTGTTGTTGGATATGTAGATTCTGATTATGCAGGTGATTTGGACAAACGCAGGTCTACTACAAGTTTTGTATTCACTCTTACTGGAGGGCCAGTGAGTTGGAGATCAACTTTGCAATCTACAGTTACTTTATCAACTACTGAGGCAAAATACATGGCAATAACAGAAGCTATTAAAGAAGCCATCTGGCTTCAAGGGTTGCTTGATGACTTAGGGGTTCATCAGGACCATGTGGATGTTCATTGCGACAGTCAGAGTGCTATTTAATTAGTAAAGAATCAAGTTCATCACGTACGTACAAAATACATTGATGTGAGGCTTCATTTTGTTCATGAGATTATTGATGAGGGAGATATTCTTCTTCAGAAGATTGGGACTGATGACAATCCTGCTGATATGTTGACAAAACCAGTTTCGTTACTCAAGTTTAAGCATTGCTTAGACTTGATTAGCATTTGTAAAATTTGTTGATTGCCCCGTAGAGGATTAAGAGACGACCATTGGGAATTCCACTTTAAAGATTTGAGCCAAGGTAGAAACTGTTGAGTATTGTCTCAAAGTCAGAAATGGTAACTTCTCAAAGTAAGAGATCTTAGCTTCTCAAAGTCATAAATTATAGCTTGCTTTCGGTGATTGTTAAGTCAGAAATGGTGGCTTATTTTTCGGTAGATTTCGGTGCAGCTGACCTTCATCTTTACCCATTGAATTCTTTATAAAAGAGAAGCAACAACGGAAGAGAGAGTGAGAGAAGAGAGTAGAAGTTTCTAGTGTGAGAGAAAGCAAAATAATTATAGAGGATGGAGAGAGTAGAAATTTCTAAAGGGAGAGAACAAACATATTATATTTTTCTCTCTTCCTAATAAGAGTGTGTTAGCTTGAGTTAATTTAGGCATTTTAAAAAATTGAGTGATAAACACTATTATATGCTTTCATTGATTATAGTACTCAGTCGTCTCCAAACTGAACGTAGGCATTACCGAACCAGTATAAAAACCTTGGTGTTCTTGTTATTTTATTTTTACTCCAAATTTATTAACATTTCCGCACATCATCCATATTAACATGTTCACTACTCATTTGTTTAAGTAACAGTTGATTTGGCTTACTAACAGACTCTCTTCACCTTTCCCACAGCCACAGGTCCAACCCACAAAACGAGAAAAAACAGGAAAAAGCAAATAGCACATCGGCGCCAAAACCCTCAGAGATTGTGAATTAAGAATTTGCTAAATGTGTCAAAAAACACAAACGTTCAAACATAGGATTTCCCACGAAATAAACTCTGACCGTACTGGCTCATTAATCATGACAAGTATGACTAGGAAACCAAAAGCTTCCGTCAGGTTAAAATTGGAATGGTCATAATCCGATCAAATTATTACCTTTTAACTGCTGGCGCATCGTGAACCTTCGTGGTTAAGAGTGTGCCAATAGCCACAACGGAGTTTCTTTGACTAGCTTATCACAGGATATACCTGCCACTGGTCTGCGTCATTAAGACAAGGAGTAAAAACCTGGGGACGTTGCAACGCCAATTCAATCATAGGGCATTGCCCCCAACATGCATTGACACGGCCATGCACCCTCGCTATTTGAATCCCATTGATAAAGACAGTGGCAAAAGACCAGCATTCTGGTTAGACCACTCTATAGGGTCCTTTCATGGATCAGTATGTGATTTAGCTGCGAGTCCTCTGCAAGTTGCTAACTTCTACCAACAATACTTGATAATAAAATAAAGCAGGATTCAGGTGGGACATTTATCGTTTGAGGAAACTTTTCAATACAAACTTGAGTTAGTGACAAATGAGAACCCGCCTTCAATTATCAGACCATTGATGATGAATTCCATCATGTTCCTTCTGAAGTTAAATATAAGAAATCAGGAACCACGATGGCATGGCTCCATAAAGCAGAAGCAGTGTTACCGTCCAATATTCCTGATCTCAGAGGTTGCTTCTTGAAGTTTCTTTTTTATTGTTTTCAAACTGCCTTGCCCATTTTTGGTCCAGTGAAATGACGCACTTCGCTGAAGAAGTTCTGATATGAAAGGTGACATTGAGGTTGAATCTCTTGATGGAATGTCGTCGTAATCTGCCAAGCAATTAAACCAAAGCTACTTTATCTGACTGAATTGCCCAGAAGAAAACACAGAATAACATCAAGTCCTCCGTTTGGCTTCATATTTGTATGTTGGTAAAGTGTGGTCGAGTGTATTGTAAATGGTGTGGGACATGGTGAACAAATAAGAGACACCTTTTATTAGACATGGTGAACAAATAAGAGACACCTTTTATTAACTATAAAATATTAACTTCTACACAGAAAACGAAAATGGGCAGACTTGAAAGAAGAGATAACAATAAAACCACCAGATTTTCTGTATGGTTGAAAGTGAGACACACACAATTGACTTCTCGCCAAACACCTACAGACAACTAATAAAACAGAAGGCAACTAGTTCTTTCATGCATGCAAAGAGCATTGAAGAGATTCCAACAACTATTGTTGATTTTTCAGGACAGGAAGCAGGCAAAAGACTAGTACGGTGGGTTATTTACTTTATTATACCCCAAACTGTCTCACCCAATTCAGGATATTAGAGCAGCAAGTACTCTTAGGATTTACAAGATATCAGCCAAATAACAAAATGCATTTGAATATCAGGTCAATGGATGTAACAAGGTTTGCAGCTATTATAGTTGGTATAAGGAAGATGTAGCATCTCTCCCAAGATTGCATGGTGGACATAACCATAACCACATTGGACAGGATACTAGTGAAGTCATTGCAACACAATACATTGACATCAAGGTGGAAAAGTCACCTGAAGACATTGGAAGTTGGTATTGCTGCTTCAGGAACTTGGAGGCTTCCCTATCTTTCTTGTGGCAGAGGATTCGTATCAAGGTGTATGCATCATCCAAGCACATATGTCCAGACTTATGTGAATCCAGTCTAATTGAAATATGTTCACTTGCATTCATCAGCATTCGAATAACACTTTCAGTCTGCCAAAGTGGAATTGTCAAAATACTATTTCCAAATCATCAGCTATCGGAATTTAACTCCAAATGACTAGCTGCCAAACCTGAAGGGAGAACAAGCCAAGAATATGATGAGCAAATTTTGCTTCATGCTCAACTAAAGAACGAGGAAGGCCTTCTCCATCAGCTACAAAGAATTCCTGTAAAGGTACAAGTAAACCATTAGCTAGGAACATAGAATGGCATAAAATTTATGGTTCCCCAAACCATTAGTTAGGAATATGGAATGGCATAAAATTTATGGTTTCCCCAAATTGATTGAATTGAACTAGTTGGTCTGCAAAACATATTTTCAATATCAACTGTTGCTAGAACTAATGAGAGATGAACCTTCAATGCACCGAGATCATCTTCCAGCATTTTGACATCTGAATCAGAAAATGCACGAGAAGGGCCCCCATTCAACAATATCCATACAAATCCTTCCTAAAAAACAAAGGTTAACAATGAAGCCAGAAAAGAAAAGACGCGTAATAAATCAGAGTGGAACAAGAGCTCACCAAAGATGCTCGACAGATACTTAACACCACAAGATCTCTGATTGAATCATCAATTACTCCACATATATGATCAAGAACCTATATTAATACATGTTCACTTGAGAAAATTTTCTTACAGAAACACCAAGTACTAAAGAAGTGTAAGAGAGTTTCACAAAGATAGGTTCGGACACACTAATTATTGTATTAATGCACACAAATCTGAGAAGGATAACTTGTAGGGTGTTCACATGACTGCAGACATTCACACATGGAGCGAAAGAGAGAACTGAGGGGAAATGAATGTCCATATCTTACTGTATCAATATGGGGAAGAGAACTTTCCACGCGTGTACTTTCAACATCACCTCGATAAAGATGGAACAAGAAACTGTCTCTGAGATCCCAAAATACAACCCTTGATCCTAAAAGGTATATTTAACAGAAAAGAAACAACTATCATCAACATCCACATTGAAATTCATGTAAACGAAAGGAAACATCAAAAAAGCAAACATATGGAGATGCATGACAAGACTTAAATTCTTCCCAAACATATCTAGTCCCAGAAATTGCAAATAATCCAAAAACAGGTCATTTAGTAAAATGCTACATACTACTATAGCAATGGAGAGTAGTTATCTTACAGCCTGCGTGTGGTTTTACAGCAGGTAAAAATAAAAAAGTTATAGAATAAAAGGAAAATGATTACAGAATAATATCAGGATGATCATAGTCTTTTAGAAATGTCAGTCTTTTCCAACAATGGGTGACATTCATATACTTTCAAGCTTAATTGGTTGCACTTTGTTGGAGACAGTGTTTTCCACCAAGGAATACATATGAGCTATTTGCTAATCAGAAGATATCATTGCTAGCAAAATTCTTTTCAAATATTTCCCCTTTCTTATCTGCATAGTTAAAACCTGCACATTTACTCTGTATCATTTTCCAGACACTAACATGCCTTGTTGAAAATACTTGCTGAAATTTAATGGTAACAAAAGTGGTAACATGAATAAGACCCACCTCACAAAAGCACCCACTTAACTGAAGTTTATTCATGATCAGGGAATTATCTTAATGGAAAATTCAAGAACAATGCCAAGCAGAACAAATCAGCTCACCAATAAAGTCTGATATTCTGTTGATGGCCTCTTTGACAATATCCCTGATGACATCAATAGTAGTTGCAAACAACGCATCAACTGCCTCAATCGTTGGTAGGCACTTTTCTTCCATGACTACTTCCTTCTCTGTATTAAATCAGGAAAAGAAATCTACATAAGGGGCTTGCAGCTCAAATCCACCCCTCTGCTTCCCTCTACAATCTTTTCAAGCAAAAGTCTGAGCAATGTTGATTTGCAATGTTTTCTTTATTTTTCTCAGGAAGTGTTTAGTACATGTTCCCATAGTAGAAACTGAAGAATCATTAGCACCATTAAAGGGGTAAGTCTGGGAGCAAGAGCAAAGTAATTCTTCTAAGGCTTGGGCAATCCTCCACCCTCAAATTGCCGAGTTAGACCCAGATTTGACAGTAACAATGCAAAATGACATCAGTTTCTTCAAGTTAACAGTAATATGGGAAAATCTTGCTGTGACAACTAGGAATGAACTGCAGATAAATCAAGCTCTGGTGTTTCTTACATTTAGTAGAATCATTCCCAGGCAGTCCTAAAGAGAAGATGTTTATAATTATAATAATTTACAGGACAACTAATGAAGTTCTGAAAGAGGAAATGAGGGCTCAAGAATGTTTAACATGTTTCTGAAAGAAAATATAAGGACTATAGAAGCAAAATATCACTATGCAAACGAAGAACAGAAAGCAGAAAGAAAAAAAGATGATGAGAAGATTAAGATCCTCGAGCCTGAGAGAAATGAGATCCAATCAGGACTTTTTGGGATATTCCTTCAACTACCAGTACAAATTTATGAAGTTCTTAGTCAAGGGAGAATTGCTTCCTAATAATGTACCTAGCAATCCACTCTTAATCAAGGGAAAATTGCTTCCTAATAAAGTACCTAACATACATGTCAATAAAAAGAAAATAGTCGGTCAAGACAAACAGAACTTACTCCATTTTTGGTTACAAGATGTTTCATTAAGAGCCCAAGATTTTCTAATTCCATCTTCTAGTATGCCAATGTGTTTCTGAATAAACTGCAGGTTGCAAAAGAATAATCAAGGATCATTCCATTAGTGAAACCTAATATTTATATCATAGTATCAGAATCTTCAGGTGGACAAAATAAACCAGCTCATTGACCTGAGTAGAAGCTTTTTACATTATACCTTTGTAAAGTAATGATTTCAAACAGGGGCACATTTTTCATGTATATCAGAAGAGTTAGCATACAGCCCAGAAAAGAACAATAAAGTTAATATCCGATGATAACAACATCAACCAGTAAGCCCAGCCAATACCAAGCCTAAGACAATGAAGAGCGCCGACTAAGATGAAACTCATACCATGGAAAAAAGTGATAAGAACAAGTTACCATTAAAGTCATTCTTATATCACAATGATCAGTTTGCTCTGCTTTTCATACAACTTTATATAAAGCTGAAGCAAAAAGGACACAAACTCAACAGCTTGCCTCACCAGACTAGAAATAAACATACCATATTTCGACCAAGTAAAATGAAAACATGGAGATACGGTCATA
Organism: Erythroxylum fimbriatum; assembly: GCA_026770325.2. Lineage (NCBI taxonomy): Eukaryota > Viridiplantae > Streptophyta > Magnoliopsida > Malpighiales > Erythroxylaceae > Erythroxylum > Erythroxylum fimbriatum. The sequence continues at coordinate 2,683,283 of JANZLH020000397.1, forward strand.
TCAAAAAATATTCAAAATTTAAACATATTAAAAAAGTCATTAAAAACATTTCAAAGTTTGAGGCATATTTGTCACTTCTTTTTTTTTTAATTTCTATTTTCTGTTTTTAACCAGCTTTTGTTTATAGTTTCATTTTATGGTTTCCTCCAATTTTTAGTACTTCTCAAAATCAAACAAGAAAAAGTTTAAAAAGCTTAACACTACCAAATTCTTTTCATTTGTACTAAAGTATTAATAAGAGAAAAATTAATATCAAGTAACTTCATTATAACTTATACAATTAAAAAAATAGACATTTAATTACATATTTTGTTTACATATTAAATGAAATCAAAAAATTAAATTATCTATTTAATTCAATAGAAAAATTACAAATTGTTAAATGTACCTTTTATTTATCAGTAGTTAAAACTCATTCAATATTTCAAATTTAATATTTAATAATTCTATTTTCTTGTATTTATCAATAAATGAACAAATTACTGCAGGACAAAAATAAAACATATTTTGATTACTATTAAATATTTTTAATATTTTTAAAAATATTGATAAAACAGTTAAAGATAGTTGTCATTTAACTAAGATACTACTATTTTAGTTAAATATTAATAATTAATCACTAAACCATCAATTATTTTAAACAATAAATTATTACTTTTAAAATAATCACTTACAATTAATAACTTAAATCGATTAGTTCTTAATTAATCTATATTATTATTAACTTTACTTATTTTTATTAAATCAAAAGGTATTAATCATTAATAATTTTTAACTATTAACTATCAAAACAAAAATTATTAGTAGACAATAATTTTAAAACTAATTACGTAAAAAAGGTTTTCTAAACCAGCATGAAACTAAAATAAAAAACTATAAACAAAATGGATTCATACCATTTAAACAATTAATGTCCTTGGTCAATTTAATTATGATAGATTACTTGTTTCAATGCAAGCAACTAATATTTTGCGTAAAAGGTAATTTAAAGATGGGGTTTAAAATACTAAATATTCAAGTACATCCCAACCAATTAATCTCTGACTTTATTAGTTCTTATCATTTTTCAAGTTTTTTTTTAAATTCAAGGTTTATAAAAGTTCAAATATTTGTTCTTGGATCTTATGCTTTTACAAAATCAACTTTTTATGGTCCTATACGACTTAATGAAATTGGTTGATATTTTTTAGCAAAACATCTAACCACAGGAAGAAGAAGAACAGTGTAAAATCTTCTTATCACTTTACCACCCTAGACGACTTGATGAAATTAGTTTCTTGATCAGTTGTCTAACTTTAAACTACTACTCTGATGCAAAAGATATTTATAGACCATACTCGGGTGTAATGACGAGTATGTAACATAAAACAGATGAAAAGAAACTAAGAAAGATAAATAGATATTCCATTTGAAGGGCCTGCAAAGAGAAGACATTAATAAGTAGCTCATATTGGCAAGAAAAAGAATCACTTACTTGAAGAGTGTTCAACCTGACACATTTTTAGTACTGTCAAATATTAATAAGTAGCTCGTATTGTCAAGAAAAAGAATCACTTACTTGAAGAGTGTTCAACCTGACACACATTTTTAGTACTGTCAGTTGGTTCAATTTATAGGTAATATTGTCATCCAGAACAGCACACTCCAGCTTTTTCCTAGTTAGCGGAATAACAGCATCTGTATATCTAGTTAGAGGGGGAGCAGAGGGATAGAGATGCTTCTTATCAACTGCAATAAAACAGGTATAGTGGTATCAGCATATAATGTGTAATAAAAGCTGAATTAGTTGCAATACAGTTCTAAACAAGGAAATCCAACACCTCTCTCAGATAAAAACTAGACAAAGTGAGCACCATTGCATGTAAAATATGTCCAATAGAAAACCCAACAGATAGCTTAAAATGTGCAATTGCAGGCAAAACTCCATTGATTGTTCGTTATCAGTTACATAATTAGATTTACCATTGAGCCTTTAAAAGGCCTCTTACCAATCTAACAAAGCCAAAATAGAAATAACAAGATGTCATATGAAGGTAATCATATGGCCACAATTTCACAAGCAAGAATCACACTTCCCTAAGGAAACACAATGATAGTCGCTCACGTGATGGAGCAGACGAACGTATGCTACGCAGGACAACAAAGAGAGAGAAAAGATTGAGGAAATTGAGGAAAGACAGATTTGATTTTCTGAATGTTTTGCTGTTATTTCGCAGGATATTCGACGTTAGTATTTATAGTAGTTGTTACAGTAACAAACATATCACAAGGTAGACACTGCAATAACAAACAGTAAATTTGAATAACAAGGCGACAACATATATCTATACTCCTGAGTTAGCCTATCGATCATCTTCTTCCTTCGATCGCTTTTTGCTGATAACACACAAATTGCAAGCTACCAATCATAAGCAAGAAGGCTAAATGAACCAGAAAGTAACTTAAAGAATCAAATAACAAGAAGATAGGAATATCCACTACCCTTGCCACAAAATAAGGGAAAAGTGAATGAATGCTCAACTCCTATGAAGGAAAGGATAATAACAGAGAAAATTTACGATATACCTAACTACGAACAAAAAGCATAGAAACCATTTTTCCCAGATGAGCTGTTATCATTCAACAACAGGTTCAGTCCTTCACACCCAAGCCACTTAACGATCAGTGAGTCTAAACCTCGAGGTGTTTTAGTTTCGAACAGAATTATCTCATCAAAATCATGTTAATCTATGCACCTGGCGTGTCAACCAAACTTAAATCTTCTCTTAAACAGTTGTACATATTCACTAGAAAATCACCTGAATTGTTTCATAGATCTAATGTAATCCAGTTTAACAATCCATGTCTCTTTCAATTAGTTGTGTTCTATGTCAGTCAGCAAATTTGTAGGCTTGGCAAATTAAGCCTGGCCCGACTGTTAGTAATCAGTCCCAGCCCATAGTTCAGCAGCCTAAGCCCATCCAAACCTACATTCGTAGGGGTAAGTGGGGAAAAGAACCATTGTTGCCACAAAGGCAGGCTGTTAGGCAATCTGTTGAGAGTTAGTTATAGTAAGAGATTGTGTGGGGTGCAGCAGAATATAGACTGAACTTAGGGGAGAGGGAGGGATTCATTGATCATCTTAGACAGATTGCATTGGCCTGGGAATTGTTTTCCAGGAGGAACCTACCGCTGTAATTCTATCTTATACGTAAATAATACAATCTCTATAGTTCTACCTATCAATTGGTGCTTTCATTGAGAGGCCAAGTGGGTAGAGATTGTATGCACACTAGAATGGACGCTAGAGTATCCGCAATAGAGGCATCTCTCCGGAGGTAGGAATCATCCCTCTTAGCTCAAGAGGGAATAGTTAAATCGCAGGACACCACTTTGAAGGATAGTCGATTGCAGCTGGGCTGTTTGATGGCCAATGTGGAGACGTTGGCCAAATCTCAGAATCTGCTACAGTCGGAGCTGAGAGATGGGTTTCAATCTTTGTTGGCCAGAAACCCACAGAAACAGAAGGTGGGTGGTGAAGGAGGAGAACCGCCGGCGTCCCACCACGCGTCCTCTTCTGCTGGTGGCGACAGACCCGCGCACTCCTCTTCAGTTTCCGCTGGCAACGACAGACCCACAGGTGGACCACAAGGAGCTGGACACCACCGACAAGGAGATCACGTGTCTTCGGCAGCTACAAAACATGAATGGGAGAAATATAGGAATGTCGCACGTAGGGTCGACCTCCCAGCTTTCCATGGGGATGACCCATTCGCTTGGATCACGAGAGCTGAGTCATATCTTATGATCCATGAACTCCCTTCTAAGCTTCGTTTACCCATGGTTCAAATTTGTATGAAGGGTTCGACGCTCTACTAGTTCATGACTCTATGTGAGTTGGACCGATTTATGACTTGGGAGAGGTTCAAGCGTTCATTGTTCGATCGTTATGGGGGCAAGGATGAAGGAGATCCGATAGAACAATTAAAATCAGTATTCCAGCGAGGTTCAGTAGATGGATACATTGATGAGTTTGAAATGGTGGCGTCACAGATAGGCCATTTTTCAGAAGAATGGTACATGAGCTGTTTTTTGGGGGAAAACGTGAGGAAATAAGAAACAGGGTTAGAACCCACAACCCTCCTACTCGAGCTCGGCTCATATCCATCGCAAGGAAGGTAGAGAAGGAATTAGTTGGGGAAGGGGTAATACGACCAGGGGAATGGAAAAACAAACCTGGCAACTTCTTTCCAAGCTACGGATCTAGATTAGGAGTTGGTGTGTAATTCAGTGGAGTTCAGCGAGTTAGAGAAGGCTAAATCTTCACCAACAAAATCTATGGTTTTAATTGGTAAGTTTAAAGAAATGCCTATTGTCATTTTGGTTGACAATAGAGCTAGCCATAATTTTGTGTCCAGCAGGTTGGTTGAGGCTATGGGTATTACTATTACACCGACTAGAACATTCGGAGTTAGATTGGGAGATGGACACAGGTCTTTTTCACAAGGGATTTGTAATGAAATTAAATTGGAGTTGAATGGGGAAGAGTTTAATGTAAATGCTTATGTTTTTGATACTGGAGGGCTTGATTTGATCCTAGGGGTTGCATGGCTGGAAACACTAGGAGTGGTGAAGGTTGATTGGAAGAAAATGTATATGTCTTTTGATCGGAGGGGGGTGGAGTTCACCTTGCAGGGGATTAACATGCAGTCCTCTTCTCCTCATGCTTTACAACAGATTTTAAAACATCATAAATTAGAAGTAGAAGGGCTGTTATCGTCGATGAGAATTGGTGGGTCCTTATCCGAAGAGATGGGAACCTTGGAAGTAGATCAGCTTGAGGAGTTGCAGGCTGTCTTATTCAAGTTTGGGTCGGTTTTTCAAGAACCAAGGGGTCTACCACCTAGGAGGGTTCATGATCATGCTATTAACTTAAAAGAGGGGAAGGTACCTGTGAATATTCATCCCTATAGACATGCACACCACCACAAGGATGAAATTGAGAGGCAAATTCGAAATTTACTGGAAACGGGAGTTATTAGGCCTAGTATAAGCCCTTTTTCAAGTCCCGTTATCCTTGTCAAGAAGAAAGGCAGCTCTTGGTGGATGTGCGTCAACTACCGAGCTTTAAATAAGCACACAATACCCGCCAAATTCCCCATTCCAGTAGTGGATGAGTTGATGGAGGAATTACACGGAGCTAAATGCTTTTCCAAGGTTGATTTACCGTCGGGTTTTCATCAAATCAGGGTCCGGAAGGAGGAAACTTATAAAACGGGGTTCCGAACTCACGAGGGGCATTATAAGTACCTAGTGATGCCCTTCGGTCTCATGAATGCACCGGCTACATTCTCGTCCACCATGAATTCAATTTTTAAACCTTTATTACGAAAATTCGTCTTAGTGTTCTTTGACGATATTTTGGTCTATAGTTCTAGGTGGGGTCAACACTTGGAGCATTTGGCTTGTGTGCTGCAATTATTACTTGACAATCAGCTATTGGCAAATCAGAAAAAGTGTATCTTTGGGCCAGAAATCTGTGGAGTATTTAGGCCACGTCATCTCTAGTGAAGGGGTAGCAATGGACCCATCGAAAATTCAAAGCATCTTAGAGTGGCCTATTCCTAAGAATGTGAAGGGAGTAAAGGGATTCCTTGGACTCACCGGGTACTATCGAAAATTTGTCAAGGATTATGGTAAAATTGCCAAACCTCTCACTGAACTTACAAAAAAGGATGGTTTCAGCTAGAGTAGGGAGTCCAAAGTAGCTTTTGATGAATTGAAAAAGAGGATGACTTCTTCACCAGTCCTTGCTTTACCCGACTTTTCCAAGGAGTTTTCCCTTGAATGTGACGCATCGGGAAGAGGTTTGGGTGCTGTTTTAATTCAAGAGGGTCGCCCACTAGCATATTTCAGCAAAGCTTTGGCTAAATCAACATTTTCTAAGTCAGTCTATGAGAAGGAGGTAATGGCCATTCAACATTGGAAACATTTTCTAGTAGGAATGCATTTGAAAGTTTATACCACACCATAAGAGCTTGAAACACTTATTGGACCAACGAATTCCCTCTATAGATCAACAATGTTGGCAAGCTAAGTTGTTGGGTATAGATTTCGAAGTGATCTACAAACCGGGCAAACAAAATGGGGCAACAAGATGCACTCTCTGTAAGAGGTAAGTCGACTTGTACCATGTGTAAGTCGACTTGTCCTTGCTCGGTACTGATAAGTCGCCTTGTTTATC
>JANZLH020000397.1:2689605-2703146 GCA_026770325.2 Erythroxylum fimbriatum
GGGAAGGTCCCGGGAACAAAAATTTTTGTTTTCCGCACCTCGTACATGTGATGTACAACCCGGGATTTTCCTACACTCTCAATGGTCGAAGAGGACAGATTCTTGCTTTAAGCCATTTCTGCTCCATTTTGGCTCGATATGGATGTTGTTCGTCAGGAAGTTAAGGAAGATACCCAGCTACACCTTATCATGACAACCCTACAACAAAACCCACATTCAAAACCTGGTTACCACTTCAGAGATGGCTTATTATTCTACAAAAACCGATTAGTCCTTTCAGTAAATTCTATGCTCATTCCTCAGTTTCTGCAAGAGTACCAAGCTTCACCTTCAGGAGGGCATTCAGGCTTCCTCAAGACTTATAAGAGGTTAGCTTCTGGACTGTTTTGGTTGGGCATGAAGTCCTCAATCCAGAAGTATGTGCGTGAATGCATCATCTGTCAAAAGAATAAACATTTGGCCATGTCCCTTACTGGACTTTTGCAGCCTCTACCTATACCTCAACTAATTTGGGACGAAATCTACATGGATTTTATTACCGGACTCCCTAAATCTCGTGGTCTCGAAGTCATATTGGTGGTAGTGGATTGCTTATCCAAATATGCCCATTTCTTACTCCTCAAGCATCCATTCACTGCTAAAACAGTGGCTGAAATATTCATCCGTGAGGTAGTTCAGTTGCATGGCATTCCTAGTTCTATATTAAGTGATAGAGACCCCCTCTTCGCTAGTAATTTCTGGAAGAAGTTGTTTAAACTACAAGGAACAACATCAAAGATGAGTTCCTCCTACCATCCGCAAACAGATAGACAAACGGAAGTGCTGAATCGGTGTCTCGAAACCTATCTTCGTTGTTTTACCTCTGAACAACCGAAGAACTGGTCTTATTGGCTAACTTGGGCTGAATACTGGTATAACACCAATATCAACTCCCTTTGAAGTTGTTTATGGCCGCCTTCCACCTACCCTACTTCAGTTTTCCCAAGGAGAAACTCAAGTGGCATCTGTGGAGCTCGCTTTGATCGATAGAGATGAAGCTTTGCGACAACTTAAACACAACCTATGCCGAGCACAGGTTATGATGAAGAAAGTTGCTGACAGCCATAGGACGGAGGTACATTTTCAGGAGGGAGATATGGTTTTTGTGAAACTCAGACCGCATAGGTAATCTTTTGCTGCACAACGGATATGTCCTAAGCTCTCAGCACGTTATTACGGACCTTTCAAGATCATTTGCACAGTGAGGTAGGTTGCCTATAAACTACAACGCCCTACTTCATCCAACGTCCATCCGGTTTTCCATATGTCCTAGCTATAGAAGGTCGTTGGTGACCATTCTGTCGAGCACACACTGCCTCACGGGTTAGAACTGGACCATGTGGATTTGGCTGAGCCAGAAGCAATTTGGCTTAACGAATGTCCCAGTCTAAGGGCTGCAACATTCTCCAATGGCTTGTTCGATGGGGAGACAAACCAACTAAAGAGGCAACTTGGGAGGACGTAGATTTCATCAGAGGACAGTTTCCTTCTATCCACCTTGAGGACAAGGTGCCTCTTGAGGAGGAGGGAAGTGTTATTAATCAGTCCCAGCCCATAGTTCAGCAGCCTAAGCCCATCCAAACCTACATTCGTAGGGGTAAGATGGGGAAAAGAACCATTGTTTCCACATAGGTAGGTTGTTAGGCAAGCTGTTGAGAGTTAGTTATAGTAAGAGATTGTGTAGGGTGCGCATAATATAGACTGAACTTAGGAGAGGGAGGGATTCATTGATCATCTTAGACAAATTGTATTGGCCTGGGAATTGTTTTCCAGGAGGAACCTACTGCTGTAATTCTATCTTATACGTAAATAATACAATCTCTACAGTTCTACCTATCACAGACCTAGCTTGAAGTCAACCGGCTAGGCCCAGATTGACCAGACTTCAAGCCGGACTTGGCTTCAAAATAATGGGGTTTTGGTTTAACTTCTCAAAACGACATCGTGTTGGTTTGCAAGTTTTAAAAAATCAAGACCAAAAAAAAGTCATTTTGGGAAGTAAAACCAAAACAATGTCACTTTGGGGGCAGCCCGAGCCCAGGGTCACATCAGATCCTGCCTGCCCCCAGTTTAATTGTTCAACTCTAAATCAATTCCTGTAACACAAACTTTAAGTGTTGAACCTGCTCATATCAATTGACCTATGGAATAAATCATCAACTTGGCATGCAATGTCAGCTATATTCACTCCAAATAAATATGGAAAATATGTTATCCACAATAAGTCCAAAATGTTTGAACTTGAACATCTTACTAACATTTTTATGAAGTAGAGTCCTCTATCACTAACAACACAAACAGCACAGATCTTGCAAACTGTATCGGCAATATTGTCATATACTTTTAAGCAAGCAAAAAAAAAGGAAAAAGAAAAGGACAGAAATCCTACCAATATAAATTCTTAAAAGCAGACTTCTCCATTCAAGTGACCAAACTCAACAAAAGAAAATGTAGGTAAACCAAGGCAGACAACCTCTATGAATTATCCCAGCAAAATTAAAAAGTAAAGCTTGCTATCCTTTTAATGCTCTGCTGCATGTGCTTATGTACAAGCAATAATACCTAACTGGTTGAGCATTTTCAGCAAATAGGCATCAAGGCTGTGGAAAATAACTGAAAGCAGAGCTTGAAGATGTGTAATATCCATGGGGAGATTCAGGCCAAAGAATTGGTCCACAGTCTGCAAGTAGCATAGATTGAAAGATCAGTTACAAAAGACACAAGCTACAATAACAAGATAATATCTGCTTAGTGGCAAAATTAATTACAATGATTTACAGAAATTTTGCCAGCAAAAATGCCTATTGCATGCAAGTAAATATGTGGTGGATATATATTACTCTGACAGGTGATTTGCCCACTTAGATAAGCAGAAAACTAATCCTGAGAACATGAAGAATGGGGAAGCAGTCCAGTAATTTGTAACCTTTAAAAAGTAGCCTCCTTTGACTGAACTCACATGTATAATTACTACTAGAGAGCCAGTAGAGTCAAGTACGCATACCTCTTCTACCATCCTGAAAACTTCAACTACTGATGCTGCTTGTCTCTGATGGAGTGATAAAGGCTCCCAATTCTGAACATACAATATAAGAGTTCAACAGTTTTTTCGAGCCATCTTATAAGCCAATATCAGAAATACATACATAGGGCATCTATGCCCCTCAACTATCTCTGCACCATAACTAGGAGGATATTATCAAGTAACAAAATTTCAATACTTATCAACAAGGCAATATACACTTATCCAACTACAAAAGAATCAAGAAAAAGTTTAATAACTGAAATCAAGTTTATTTTTCATTTACACATATGAAATGCCTGAAACCACTCGTAACTTCAAACATGAGAGATCATTTTAGCCCCTATTGAGATATATGGACAGATAGCTTTGTATAAAAACAGAGTGAGAGAAAGAGAAGATAAAAAGGTAAATTTCTATCAACTTGCACTTCATTCACATATATGGTGATGTGTTGCCAAAAGCCTTCTATTGCTAGCTGTTAAACAAATGCGATTTCAAAACCATGAAGTCTGTTATACACTTAACGTATACACATGATAGCAACATTCTTCCATTGGATCATTAACCACTGCCTATCATGTTTTCGTATATTTTTCTCCATCTCCAGTTTTTAAAAATAATCTGTCCAGAACAAAACCCCAATTTAGCTGACATATGCAAAGTACAGAACTAACCTCAATTTCAAAGGCTCGTCCAGTCCATTCCAAGATATGAGTGTTCTGAGATATCACCCAATCAAGGATGAGTGGTTTAGAAATTTCTTTGATCTGCAGGCACGATAGAGAATCAATATATCAATAAATCTGGGAAACGGAATCAAATTGAAGTATACGCAAATTAATTCAAGCAAGTAAAACAAAGCTCTCAACTTCAGCAACTTTTAGCATAGAATAATTTATTAACTGCCAACATTGTCAGCGTTGCATCCCCAGAATGTCCATAATGGAAAATTACTTCTTCACTACGAGCTTAGAACGTGCTACCCAACCAAGCAGTCGAGAAAAGATCAGCACTATTAGAATGGACCAATAGAGCCTCTTCTTCCATCTCAAGCGATCACTTTCTTCAAGGCAATAATTGACAGTAACTTGAAAAAATCAAGCTAACAAGGTAACTGCAGATAATCAAGCCCAACCATTTCCAGTGAGAAGAATCATTCTAGGTCAATTCATGAGAAATTATTGTTCAGCAATCTGAAACTAGTCCAGAGCAAAATTCACCCACAACAAAGTTGTTTACTTCAGCTCAACGTTTTATCCTCCCTCCCACGGATCTCACAAGCCCATCCATCAAATGGAACCTTATACACAATAAAACTTTCCTTCTTTTCTTCTTTGCAAAGAGACTACTAGTAAACTAAAGACATTACGGACCTCAACCCCTGGGAACAAGAGCCGCCTTCGTAGGCAGCAAAAAGGTTTGAAATGCCAAAGACAACCTCCATGCAAAAGCTTCTAGCTCTAATCAAATAGCCGAGAGAATGAAGCAAATGGATATCATTTTTAGTTCCTGATCAGGTCTGCCTCCAGTCAACACACAATGTTCCCCTTGTCCTCACTGTCTTTCAAACATCAATGAGCTCCAATATATTAGCAACAGGGACATTTTTGGTCACCAGCATCATTTCTAGAACCAATTTTCTTTGGATCTGACCAGGATCTCATAAAAGGACAACATCTCAGAATTAGCATTTACTATAAAAAATAGTGTTTGTGATCTTTGTGCAGCAAAACAAACTTGACCATTCAGGGTACAACCAAAGAAAATAAGTACACATATAAACAAAACATTTGTCAGGGACATATCATGTGATTAGATGATTAAACAGTAAAAGGATTCCAACTTATCAGAAACAAAAAATTATCTACATATGCAAAGTGAAGCCATGGATCTTACAAGAATTCATAGTCTAAATAGATCCTAACCTGATAGTGACTCATATCTTGATTGACAGAATCAAGCATCTTATTTGTTTCTGCAACTGATGTATAGAGTTGAGTCAGGTAATGATCCAACATGTCAGCTGCTGAGAGCACAGCTATTACATCCTCAGAAAGAGATGAAACCTCGTTGAGGAAAGGTCTCTGCATATTAACACAAACGGATTCTACTATAAGTAGACTAGCACTACCAGAACAAGATTAAGAAAGTATTGACTACATCAACATGCAGTACAAACCAGTTTTATCCCATAAAATTCATGTAATAGCACCACGGAGATCTTCAAAGAGTCAGGACAGAAATCACGTAGCACTGGATAAAACATGGTGAATTCTCTCTCCGCAACCAACTTCAACTCATTCGCAAGAACGGCCAAAGGGTGTAGTTTTCCTACCTTAGTTTCAAGATCCAACTTACTGAATGTCTAAGAACGATAGAAAATCAAATCAATATGACCATACGAGGAGTCCAGCAAAAGGACCAAAAGCACAATTAAATTTGAGACAACTGATAACACAAATGAAGATGTAATGTTATATAAAAAATGAAAATCAGCGGATATGTAAAACTAGATGCATCTTACCCGCCTGCATGCAGCTTCAGTTGACTTCTTCACATAAAATTTAATTTTTCCAGAAGTATAATGATGCGAATAATTCAACCTTATTAACTGCAAAGAAGGAAACTCTTTTCTATAAGACAAAAGTCAAGAACAGTTCCAGTATTCTTTTTCCACTGCAACAAATTCAGTATCCACTCTGACATCGTCTAATACCCTACTTTGTTAAATTGGGGATATTTTAAAATTTTACTAGAGTAACACAAAAAGGAAGTCAAGAAGCATCAATTGTCAAAATGTGGAATTATCAGAAGAAAAGAGATCCAATTATAGCATGTCTAAAAATCCATTAGATGTCTATTTCTAAAGGATCACCTCCTTACTCCCAAGAACATAAAGATGATTAAGAAAGTTTAGACATCGTTTACAACCCATCAACCAGGGGTAGAGTTGATCAATAATTACATGGAACAGCCTCTCAACAACCAGTCAAAAGAACAGCTTCATCATATTAACTTGATATGATAGTTAACTTTCAAAATAATAGATTGCCACCACAAAACGAAAATAAATGAATTTGCAAGCTAGTACCAAACCTGACAATTTTGCCAAACAGGCTAAACATCTAAAAACACCAAACTAAGGTTGAAGTGGCAGAGTACCACTGCTAATAATTCAGATAAAAAAAATTATATCTTGAAAGCAGCAACATCAAACCTTAGTTTTACCAGAGTCATCACTAGAAAGAACTCCAACCTCCGAAATCAACGACATTATCATTCTGAAATCTGAAGGTCTCTGAAATAGGAAAAGAAAAAAAAGTTACAATTAGAGGCATAACCCCCATAAATAGAAAATTAACATGAAAAAAGAAAAACAATATTCAATAAAATGAAACATAAGCCGATTTGAATTAATTTGACAACAATATACAATTCTACTGCAGTGAGCCTCTTGCAACAAAATATGACTTTTAACATATTTACAATTTTAACCAAGTTAAATTGATAAAAGAAACCATATAGAAGTTTCAACATTAAAAAAGGAAGAAAGAAAAACAGGATTCTCTTGCCACAAAATATGACTTTTAACATTTACCATTTTAATCAAGTTAAATCACAATTTTGAACAATCTTATATTCTTAACCAAAGGATAATGATGTTCAAATTCAATAGAATAGTACTAGATGTGGATAGCTTTTGCAGCTTTGGGTGTAAGAATAGGAGCAAGAACAACAGTCATGTAAACATCAGACTCAATATAAAAATCAGTACAACAATGGGGAAAAATATATATTTCTAAGGATGGTACAGAAAACCATAGGTTTTGATTATTGCGAAACAATTAATGATAATCTACTCTGGACTACTGGTTCTTTAACTCCACTTAGACTAAACAAACAATGACCTTTGAAGCAATGAAAACCACTATGGAGCATCAGAAGACACTCAGAGAGAATGTAAAAACATTCATTTGTAACATTAACACCGTTAGACACATTTATTATAAGGTTACCATAGAACAAGATGCCATGAGCCTATTAAAGATTAGAAATTCACCTGACTGAAATGCAGATGATAATCTTGTATTTGATGGTCACAACAACTGCTTATCAAGAGTAAGACAGCCTCAACCAGACATAATTTCACTTCGCCTCCATTGCATTGCCTCAAACATAATAGGCTTTTCATATACAGACCCTCTTTTTCATCATCTACTACGGCAGATAAAAGTTTTTGTACCTCATGAACTGCAATTTGTAACAGGTTACCCCCATCTGTCCCCACAAACTTCAACACGAAAATTCCATTAGAACAAACTGTAACATGCACCACACTGAAACTTATAATGATCAACTGAAATTAAACAACACAACAAGAAAATAACCCACCATACAGGGGTATTCTTATTATGAAATCCGCAAACATTTTCACCACACTGCATACTCTTGTCATCAGACATCAAATTCAAATCAGCTAGCACAATATGCATGAGCAGTTGCAAGATTCTCAAAGAATGCAGTATTGTTGTCTTTCTCAGGAACAGCATTTAAAGGACTTTATATTTTAGCCAACATATGATAAGAAATCATATACTACAGAGCATTTAAGCAATAAATAAGATGGTTACAAAATCATTCATACAGTACAAGACTCTGCAGATAAAATAGCACAAAGAAGTCAAGTATACCTGTTGGAAAAGGCTATATCCATATAATGCATTATGCAGTTTCTGAGTGATGCCTAAAGTGGACCAGGTCAATTTTATAAGTGATAGGATCTCATCAGCTTCCTGATTAAATCAGTATGTACATAAGTGTCAATCAGATTACATCAACAATGATATGCCAAAGAAATGCTTAGATGAAATGTGGACAATAGATAGTATACCTGTATTAGCTGACCTTCATCAAGAATGTCAAAAACACTACCAAGCAATTTCTGATAGAGTCTGAGGTTCAAGTGATAACCAGCAGTCCAATAAAAAGTTTCACCTTCCATATCAAATTTTCCAGGTAAGGCAGAGACTTTTTCTGCTACCTGCCTAATAGATGCCAGAACAGCAACGCGTTCAGAGGGAGAAATTGAGTCCCAATCCTGCCCCATTTAAATTTATATTAGGAAATAAATACAAACTCTTTCCGTCGCAGAATGCATGGCATACTTACAAAACTCCAACCATACCTCTCTGATCATTGCAACATAGTTTCTGATAGTCAAATATTCATCTTTTTTAGCAGTGGCAGAAGAACAAAGAAGCTCCTCTAAAATATTAGCCTACAATATAAGTTGCAAACAACAAAGGTTAGAACAAAAAGAATTAAGTTTTTTTCTTCACTGCATCAAGTGAGCAACAGGATTACGTTGTAAATTCTGTTAGAAAGTTGATAGATTGACACCATCTATTAACCTCTTTGTCCCTTGGAAAAAACAATTGAAAATATTGACATAGTTAACATACTTATCCAGCCATGCCATTTTGATAGAACACTACTAATATGCCTGAAACATTTTTTCTCACGAATGTGGGCAAGAAACAAAGCCATGCATTTGTTTCCCTTTGAAATTTGTGATTGCATTTAAGGGCTTTGGGCAATCACAACCAAGGCCATGCCAGCACTGCATTGTCTCAGTAAGACACTAAACTCATAATTGCTAAATTCTAAGCAACAGACAGGCCAGAATCAGAAGTTCAAACACAATGGGTATAACTAAGACAGATTAAACAGAAACAACCATGATGTACATATGAACACATTTCAGGCATAGTCACATATGGACAATCAATTCACTAATTGTCAGTCAATGAAGTTCTTTATACAAATTTATGTGATATTTGAGAAGAGGAACTTAATGAAATTAGAGCGATCATGACCTGTCTACTCTTCCATTTCATATAAGACTTCTCATGGAGAAAGTCAGACTTGAATATTCCACCCAAAAGTCCCAGTGCAATATGTGGAAGAAAAATTTGTCCTTGCAACCTCCTTGCTGCCAGCTGCATGAAATTTCTCCTTATGCATGCATCCATGTCTTCTGAAATCTAGTAAAATTGCATACTCCACTCAAACTTTGAGCATTGATTAAACACATAGAACATGAGAACAAAGTAACAAACAAAGTCGCTTTTGGGTACAGAAGTTGATAGCAAATTTAGAGTCAATTTGATAAGAGAAATGCAAGTGCCAATTATATAACTGGACTAGAATTTTGGCTGACATCTTTTGAATACTTTTCTTTTGTCCCTCTTTCTTTCATTCCCTTTTCTTTCATGGAGGGTTGGTTCTTTTGTTGAAGAGTGTCACAATAGAAGAGACGAAAAAATAATACGAAATGTAGAAACAAAGTTTATAATGTCAAACGTTTACATTAGTCCATAATGTTGTTTTTCTCTTTTTTTTCTTGGGGATGGTTAATATTAGTTGCAGAACTTGGCAGTTGGAAAAAATAAAAGAAATATGAAACTTGAAAGTATAAAGCAATGATCGTAAAACCCCATTATTTCTTCATAACATGTCAATCAACCTCTAGAAGAAATATCCACCAAGGGGAAGCATTGTTTGTTTCTTTTCTTCTATTCTTAACCGTAATGTCAACAGTAAACAACAAATATAAAAAAGGCAGTAAATATTAGATCAGTCATATTTACCAAGTTCACCTATCAACTATCTTATATCCATATCATAAGATTTAGCACCACTTGCATGACAAGTTTCAAAAACACATTTTACTTGGAGCATTTGCATGACATAGGCAAGGAAGGCATGGTGATGCCAGAAAGTTAAGAGTGGCAATATGAGAGAGGCAAAGAACTCGCCTGCATCTGAGCACGAACAACATTCATGAGATCTGAATGTCTTCCCAAAGATTGGGAATGTAATTTGTCCTTCTTGCCCTTCAACCTTAATAAACGATTAGAACTCTTTTCTTTCTTTTTGTCCTCAAACATGCATATTTCATCCCTAGCATACAAAGAACAGTTTACTTGAATGTATAAGTATGTGAGAGAAAGAGAAGAACTAATTCCACATCAAGTCACAAGTTATGCATGCAATTTTAAACACTTGCACATAAGAGAACATGTGCTTATGCAATTAAATCATACACACCCAAATATGCAATTAAATCTTGCTTGTCCTCACATGCAGGACAACATCACAAGCCCTGCTACTACACTTGAGTCTGTGTGTACGACTGAGTGAGAGAGAGAGAGAGTGAGTGTATGTATGTATGTGTGTGCATATGTATGTGTGTGTGTGTGTGTGTGTGTGTGTGTGTGTGAGAGAGAGAGAGAGAGAGAGAGAGATTACCCAGACAGAAAGACAGTTATGATCAATAGTTCATAAGCAGATTCCCGCAAGTCATCGTCAGATAATCCTTCAAAATTCCTGGAGTTATGCATCAGTTGACTCGAGGGATGAAAAGCAATGGATTCAGTAAACAAACACATATTTTCCGAGTATGCTTCCCTTAAGTTCACACAGGTCAGAAATCTCACACAAAAACAATGAGAAGCTGTGTTCTAAATACCTGTATTGAGGCTAGGCAATGCAATTTCAGGAATTTCTGAATTTCCTAAAGGTCTCGTAGGAATATATGCTGACGCTTTATTATATCTAGGACTGCTTCCATCTCCATTCATAGAGGCCTTCTCAACTGGAAAAGGATCCCCCGGTCTCGACCTAGGAAAATGATTAGCATTGCTTTTCACATATATTGGCGGTGGCATGCGCCTAGGTGGCGAGCCCGTTAAATCTGGGTTAGAAACAAGAAAATAGGAGTTCCCCGCCTGTGAAGAGATCTGTAATTAAGACTAAATTGTTAGGTTTAATAATTCCGTCGAGCTAATTCCAGAGAGAAGAAACAAATACATGCAAAAATCGAGTTGAACTCATCAAACGCTTAATATGCATGGCATTGACGGCATTATTTCAGAAAACAAAAACAAACTAGATAAATAATTCTCCATCGAACTTGCAAGTGCTTTTATTCATCTTTCCTTACCGTGACAGGATAGGCAGATTCGGCCAGGTATCTTTTAGTCGCTTCATTTAAGTCGAGAACTCCATCTGCAGCAGAATTAACCAAACGTAACACTCATAGTCCTCAGCCGCTCTCTCACAGATAGACCAAACAACGAAAAAGATAACAGAACATATAAGCCAACGTGGATTATACAGATTTTAGCATTTCTTCACAAGTCGCTTCACAGAATGAAAAAAGAAGAGTAAGAGGTGGGGAGAGAGATCATTATTTGGTTGCAGAAAACTATTACCGAGACAAACAGTTGAATTCAGCTCAGGCAAATCTAATTAATTCATCAGCATAGAGCTTCTTTAGCATCTAAGCGTGTTTTCAACACTGTTTTTGGGTTCTAAGCTATTTTCCTCGGTTTTCTCAGGAACCAAACAAGGCAGAAATGAAGCCCACTTTACCTGACTTAACGCACTCAAGTATATGATCGGCGCTAAGACGATCAAAATCGATGTTAGCGAGAGAATCAGCGGGACCAGAAGGAGTTCGGAGCTCTTTGATCAAACCAGAAGACAGGAGAAACTCAATGAGTTTCCGGCGATCGTGACGGTACCTTTCTAACAGAGTTGATTGCTCCATCTACAAGGATAAAGCATTTTGGAGCTGGAACTGGAAGTGGTTTTGGTTTAGAGAACTGCGGGTTCTAGAGAAGCGCGAAAGGAAACCAACGAAAAAGGCTGCTCTGCCTCTTTTTTACTGGGATTAGAATATGCTCTGCTGCTTTTTACTCCGATACTATAATTATAATATTAGATAAAAGATCTCGTATGCTACTTTTGGGTTTTTTTTTTTTTTTTTTTTTTGGTAAAATTGGGTTTTTGAGTTTACTGAGATTAGAATATCCTCTGCTGTCTTTGGGTTGTTCATACTTTTTGGGCCCCAAGGTGGTCCCTCCAGTCCAGTCCTCCCCCTCTTATCTTTTTTTCTTTTGATAAGTCCCCCCTCCAATAGCTCAGTTGGTCATTGAAAGAGAAGTTGAGATCAAAGCCTTAGATTCGAGTCTCAGTAGTGGCAGTATGGGAATTCATCCAATGTGGTGACTCTTTGTACGCACCGATATTGGGCCACCCTTCTGAGAAGTTGGTTGAAATCAGACCGTAATTTACCTCCTCACAACTTTGTCGAGCCGGGGTGTGGGGACACCTAGAGTGGGCGATTCCACCTTTTGAGATCAAAGCCTACAAATTTATGCATTAATATTTCTAAAGTTTAAATTAATAATAGAAAATATTTGCATTAAAGTGAAATGTGTGACTTTTAGATGTGCCTTAACTTTTTGATAAATACAGAAATTTTAGAAGTTAATTGGTGTCGAACAGGGATATAGGATCGCACTGGTGCGGGTCTCGCACTAGTCGAAGACTTTTTAAATTTAGAAGCAAATCAATGCCGGTGTTAGGTGTGGATAAGAGCTAGATTGGTGACAAGATTTTTTGAGGATGCACGAAATTAAACTTTCAATGTCTGCGAAAATAGTCTCAATGGCCTTAAGCTTTTATGGAAATAAAATTTTAGTGTACTTAAACTATTTATATATAATTTTAAGCTATAAATACCTTGATAAAGATTTTGAGAGGTAAAACCTTTGGAAGATTGCCAACATTATTGTCATTTATTCTCCTTGCATCATCTTTTTCACAATAATAAAATAAATATTTCTCTTTATCTATAAAATGACTTAATCGTGTAAATTCTTATTTCGTTTGTGCAATAATTTGTATCAAAACAATTGGTATCACAATAATTGGTATTAGGATTTGATGTCAAGATATTTCTTCACAAGTTTGATACTAAGAAATTTAATTTCACCCTGTAGAAGGTGAAGATGAGGGTGATTCTTGTTAACAGGCATATGCAGCAATGTCAGATGGAAAAGAAAAATTGATAGAGAATTTTATAACATCAAATAAGGTAGAGATTTTGTTAAAGGTGCATAAGCAATACTATTAAGTTTGAGTTACGAGGTCCTAAAAAAGATGGTTAATGAAACAATCGTTATTTCATTATAAAAACAACTTGAAAGTAAGTATAAAAAGAAATCACTTTTGAATCATTTATATCAAAAGCATTGTTTGTGTACTTTAATGATGACAAAATGCATGGAGGCGAAAAATTACATTAATAATTTTAATTGAATCATCTTGGATTTACAAAGTATTGGAATTAAAATTGCGAATAAGGACTAAGAGTTCGTTTGGCCGGACAACAGCCAGCGGCTTGTTTTGGACTATGTTCAGTGGATCGACCGGACCCGTACTATGGAACATTGTGTGTATCCGTCCTAAAGGCTTACGGGGTAGCCTTGTGGGTTGGACCAAGCCTCAGGCCACGTGGTTTAAACTCAACACGGATGGGGCTGTTGGATCAATGGTGGTTGACAAATTGATTTCTACTTATGTTTTGATAATAACAAATTGTATAGAATTGGTTAAGAAATTATTT
>JANZLH020000397.1:2759144-2773328 GCA_026770325.2 Erythroxylum fimbriatum
ATTTCTGGATACATAGGATACTTACCATACATAGCAATGTAATTATTCTATAAAGTGTAATGTTGTATCAGTTGAATGATTATAATCCGATTCTCTGATTTATCAACGATGAGATAGAAGTGGGAGTCGTTGGATCAAAGGGATGATGGGATGAAAATGCATGGTCGTCCATCACATTTTTGAAGTCACAAAATCCACAAAATCGAAGTCACGACTGTGAGTAATAAGTCACAGCCATGACGATGAGATAGAAGCAGGAGTCGTTGGATCAAAGGGACAGTGAGATGGAAATGTGTAGTCGTCCATTCCATTTTCGAAGTCACAAAATCCACAAAATCGAAGTCATGGCTGTGAGTAATAAGTCTTAGGCGTGACGATGAGATAGAAGCGGAAGCCATTGGATCAAAGGAATGGTGAGATAGAAATGCGTAATTGTTAATCACTTTTGTCATTAGTATATATACAGTTAATACTAGATTCTTCGACGTCGTTTTAATCGTCTTCTAGCTTCCTTTCTTCTTGTAGACTTTAACATCATCATCATCATCATCACACCCAGTCCGAAGTCCCGCAGTGAAGCGAGGTCTGGGGAGATCTGATAGTACGCAGCCTTACCCTTACATAATAGAGAAACTGTTTTCGGTAGATCCACATGCAGATGTGACAGGAAAATAATGATGCAGGTTAACAGAAGAAATAAGTAAAAACTGGCACGCAGAATATTTAAGTAAATAGAATTACAATAAAAAACATAAGGATATACCTGATGTTTGACCAGATCTGCTAGTACCTTACACCTTGTAAAGACCG
The DNA here is from genome assembly GCA_026770325.2 of Erythroxylum fimbriatum. Lineage (NCBI taxonomy): Eukaryota > Viridiplantae > Streptophyta > Magnoliopsida > Malpighiales > Erythroxylaceae > Erythroxylum > Erythroxylum fimbriatum. The sequence continues at coordinate 2,759,955 of JANZLH020000397.1, forward strand.
GCTCTTTTCGTCGCTAGTCGCGCTAAGAGTCTTCACTGAGCGACCCTGAGGATACGATAATCCTACGGTTTTAGGCATCCATCAAGGGAATCTTTCCCTAAAACTTACCACTCGCAAAGGCATAAAGGACATTGGGTTGGGTTTTTTATGCGGTAAGTATGTTGTTTACCCTTATCCTATCACGTTAGACTTTCCTAATTCTAGTAATTGCCTCAGTAGGGGCCAACTCTGACATATCTTTCTTGATCACTTCCCTCTAGGTCTTGTAAAGCCTTCCCTTCCTCCTCTTGTAGCCACTCAGGTTTATTATCTTACAGCGTCATACCGGAACATCAAAAGGCATTCTGCGCACATATCCAAACCACCTAAGCCTTTTTTCTCTCAACTTATCTGCAATACTAGCCACCTGTAACCTGTCTCTCATTACCCGATTCCGTATCCTATCTCGTATAATAATATCACACATCTACTTAAACATACGCATTTCTGCTATCACTAACTGTAACGTATGTCATGGAGTAGAATCTTTACTAGTTTCCATGAACGGACCAGCACCTACAAGTGTTTCTGTGTTTGTCTTACAGCCATCTGTACGGAGGCTTTGTGTTTTTTTGCTTCTCTTTCATACATAGGTCCGTGAAAGATGCCGGTAAAGTGGACTGCAGTTCTGACAAGTGTTGAAGGCTCTACAGTCCAAAGCGACATAGACTCTTTAATTAATTATCGTAACAAACCTTTTTTCTTATAGGCCTGTATATTAAACCGCGAAGACAGTCCAAAGCACCAAGCCCAACAAACGGCTCCTTTCCGGCACAACCAGCAAACGCAAAGACATCATTTGGCATTTGACTTTTTTGGAGAATGGCTATGTGGCCATTAAATTGTCACCATACAAAAACGGCAAAGGGACAAGAGGAAGAGACTAGTTAGGAGTCAAAAGAAGGAGAAATTGGTCTTTTAGCGGCATCTTGGAGTTCGTTGATCCCTTCTTCGCTGTATTTTAACCTTTGGACTCATTGGTACGATTAGTACAGTTGTTAGGCATTGGATCCTCAGCAATTAGCTGTCATTTCTTGCTTAATTTATTTCGGAAAAGTTGGCACTGGGAGCTCTGAAGCAAGTTAGGTCCTAAGCATCATCCAGGTGCCAATGCCTGAAATAGGCAGGTAGTGGGACAGGTTGAGGTTGGTCACTCGTTTTTGGATCTTTACGCGTTAGAATCCACGCAATCCTTTTCATTTCTCTCGACGGGTCCATAGGAAATTGTAGTTGTAATTGTCCTTCAACGGGCTATAATTTACTAAGAAAACAAACTTAAGGATTCCTTTACAAGTGTACAGACCAGCTCCAGCCAACGCTCGCCTGTCCCAGCCAAGCTCTGAACTTCGGCTTTTGTATGAAGACATTCTTTTGTCCTTGTTTGTCTCTTCTACAGTCTGGTAATCATCACAAGGATGAACAGGCTTTTGTTCAGAGATAATCCATTTTTAAACTTAACATGCAAGATGCCTAATGCTTCTGTTTCAGGCGTATTACAACTTAGAAGCTTAAAACCTGGGTGGTTTGTTCTTGCTAGTTTTTCACTTATTTCACAGTTTACATTTCGTCCAATAATTCAAAATTTCTACATCAAAAGCGTAAACTAATTATTATATAGTTTAATTTGAACTAAAAAGGATATTGAATTAAAAAATTTCACTGTAAGAAAGGTGAATCCTTTGATCTTGTAAATGAATTTGACTATTTCATTAAAAAGAAAACTATAGAGTTCCCCCGGTTATCAAATTTATAGCAGCAAATGTATAGAGATTATTGCGTAAGTTGACAATCGCAAGAGCTCATAAAAGCAACCCTCTTTCTCCTTTGTTATGTGCTACTTCCCTTCAATTCTACTTCTTTCCTATTCTTCCACAATAAAACTCTCCTCAATCCCCAAGAAGATCGTTTAAAGTTCGAATCTTTCCAATACGCAGATTCGAAAATGGCAAGTGGGGATCTAGAAAGAGGCTCCAAGAACCGGGGAGCCAACAACAATGCCAACTTCGCTTCCTACTATGTTGAGACCTCCGACAAGGCTTGGACCTCATGGCTCATTCCTATGTTTGTGGTTGCTAATGTTGCCGTGTTCGTTGCTGTCATGTATGTCAACAACTGTCCCAGAAACAATCTGGGGTTTGATGGTGGTTGTGTGGCCAGGTTCCTTGGCCGCATCTCTTTCCAGCCTTTGAGAGAGAACCCTCTCTTTGGTCCATCTTCTTCTACGTTTGTTATTTTTCTTCCTTGCCTTTTCCTGGTCTTATTCAATATATCGTTAGATTCTGTGAATTCTTGATTTTTTTTTTTAATAATTGGTTTTGATGTTTGAGTTCTTCTGTCTCGGTCTGGGCTAGTAAATTTTGGACCTTCATAGATTTAGGTCGTTTCTTAAGTTGATCATAATGTTGGTACTCATCTTTTGTTTCGTGGAATTACTGATTTCTTGTTGCTTTGCTACTTTGTTTTGCAATTGATTTCACTTTCACTTCGGTGGACTTGGGAACGCTAGGACTATTAGTAGAAACTTGTCTTCAAAGCTTGTGATCTTGATTTCGCTTTTTTCCATCATTCATTAGGATTTGTGGTTGTGTCGAGCTCGTTTCCTGAGTTCCCAAGCTGAGAGTTAGAGTTCAAACCATCACAAATTTGCAGCTACTACGCATTACAATACTAATTCTATGGCTTTTGATAAAGGAAAAGAAAGGGAAGGGAAGATAAAGAATAATGGGGATGGAGTTTTATTGTGAAGCATTCCTTCATGCTTCAACTTCAATATTAAACTATCTATTGGCGCTACTTTATGTTGTCAGACATCTAGTTGCCCTTAGGAAATTTATTTAATTTATGAGATCTAGAATGTTCCCTAGCTTCTTCTGGAGACTGCAAGTGTATAGGCATGAATTTCAATGCCAATTGTATTGTCATTTTCTTGCTGCAGATTGGAAAAGATGGGAGCCCTTGAGTGGAACAAGGTAGTGCACGGGCATCAAGGGTGGAGGCTCGTAACTTGTATGTGGTTACATGCAGGTGTTATACATTTGCTTGCAAATATGTTGAGCTTGGTCTTCATCGGGATTCGCCTTGAACAGCAATTTGGATTTGGTATGTTGTATTATATTTTCATTTCTTATTACATCATAATTCTATTAAACTGATGAAGCATTTTGCTATATGACTACTTGACACATTAGGATAAATGGGTGTTTTCTTCCTTTTTCATTTATCCTATTTTACTATAATAGAAAATGGCTCAAGTTTGAACTTGTTTGATCTGAATGAATCATTTTCGTGGGTAATTTTATGGATTTTGCTTGCTAGTGGACCTTAGCACATGGTATGAAAGAGCATTAATTGAATTGTTGCATGCAGAATAGGATATTAAACTTCTTTCTTGGATTTTTTCATGGTTTAAAGTTTACAGACGTATGTTCCTATTAGTTCTTAATCGTCCTAAAACTAATCCCCAATCCTGCGAGGCTGAGGTGTTTTTGGGCTGAAATTTTATAGATTATAGATTGGAATTATCTCATTCCTGTGAATGATTAATTGTCAACACCTCCACAAGAACATCAAGTTAATATTCATTTGTTTCCTCTTTATAATTGCTACCATTTTATTAAACACATATTTTCTAATAACTCTTTTGTGTCTATACTGTGACAGCACTAGTTGGGATTATCTATCTGCTGTCAGGATTTGGTGGCAGCATATTGTCCTCACTTTTTATTCAGCGGAACATCTCTGTTGGTGCCTCTGGTGCTTTGTTTGGACTTCTTGGTGCTATGCTATCCGAGCTTCTTACCAACTGGACAATATATTCTAATAAGGTATGTTTCAAATCACATCCTAGGATAACTTCTGCTGATGCAAATTTGTTAACAATTCAAGTATCCCAGTCCTGAATAATTAGGTAGTAGCTATATGAACAATGGTAAGAGCAGGTGTGATATATTAAAATATTTACAAATTGACATGTAGTTGAGCTCTTTTGCGGGGATTGTATCATACATTATCATCAGAGAGTATTTAAGGGATGCAAGCGGTGATGTTTTGTAATGTCTAGAACTCAGCAAATTCCAGAGTGTATTTGAGATAGGTGTTCAAAGCTCAAAATAATTGATTTGATTGTCAAAACTCTGTTGTGTTAATTGTCATGGTACTTAAAGGATTATGTGCAGGTGCGGACTTCTGAATGATGAATGAATGGTGGTTTTTAACTGTTTCTGGACATTCCTTCTTTCTGTAGGTTGCTGCTCTAATTACACTCCTTGTCATCATTGCTGTCAATTTGGCCGTAGGAATTCTTCCACATGTTGACAACTTTGCACACATAGGAGGTTTTCTTACTGGTTTTCTCCTGGGCTTTGTATTGTTACTTCGTCCTCAATTCGGGTGGGTGGAAAGGCGGTATCTTCCTGCTGGCGCTCGTGTAAAATCCAAACACAAGGTGTACCAGTATGTATTGTGGTTGGTTGCCATGATTCTTCTCATAGTTGGGTAAGTCCAGATGTTCTGAACTTTCATTTTTTAAGGTCTGTTTTTATATCTTCTTTTGAAGTAGTTAAACTCCTGGCTATACCAAATGGTTGTTAAAAGAAACTCTCTTTTGTTAATGCATGCCGCAGTTTTACCCTGGGATTGGTGATGCTGTTCAAAGGAGAGAATGCAAACAAGCACTGCAGCTGGTGCCATTACCTTAGCTGTGTGCCAACGTCAAGATGGAAATGTGACAACTGATTCCTTTTTTCTGTTCATTTTTTAGGTTTCTTGGATTTTTCGTACATGTATTTTGTGACAACTGATTCCTTTTTCTTTACTCATAGTCTGTCAGTGATGTACATGCATAGTTTATGGACAGCCTTGGATTCGCGTTGGACGTGATTCAGATTGTTATTTGTACAGAACTATTCATCCATTATATTGATGCTTCTTTCTAGTCTTCTGGCTCTCATATCTGGTTTTGGCCAATTCCATTCACATTGAACTTTTTTTTTTTCTCTTTCTAAGATCTACGCCCAGATCCAACTCGACTAATCAATAAAATTTCTGACAGTTTCCCACTCTCATCACATCTACTGTTATGCCTTCTTCTGACCCCGCAGATATCTCAATTTCTAAAGCCTCTCTATTCCCCCTTGCTACTAATTTGGAACCTTTGGCAGGTACTAATTTGGAACCTTTGGCAGGTACTTCTCTTCGATTTGTCTCAACATTAGATCTTGAAAGTAGAGAAGAGATAAATCCATTTAAACAAGTCCATCCTCTAGCAATGCTACTCTAGTTGATCTAAAGATTAAAGAAATCACACAACTTGAGTAGGAGGCAGGTAATGGATTCAAGCTTTTGAGTAAAAGAAGAAATCTTCCAGTATTAGATGGCTCAGTTGCCCTAACCAATAAAAAGCTTTACAAGATTTATTAAGAGTTGCTATATCGTTCATAGTTAGTCTTTGGGAGACAAAACTTAAAGAGGAAAGATGCAAGAATGTGTCTTGTTCAAGCATCAATAGTAGCTGATCACTAATCATCAAAGACATCACTATATAAGAATATGACTGCATACAGGCTGTATAGGTTAGAAGTCACTCAATCGATCATAGAGAATTACCTTATTCACCTTACAGCCTCTTTAATTGCAGAGAGAATCCCCCCTTCACCTTTATATATGCAATCGATCATGCTTTTCAGAAAGTTCACCTATGGAACAAACTCAAGGAAATTGGTGCCTCAATAAACTTACCTTGGATATTGCTTGGTGACTTTAGAAACATGCTTCATCCTATTAGGCCGAGGGCAATTTCTCTACTTGAAACCACTTTAATGATTTTATAGATTGCACAAGTTTCATGCAGCTCTCAAACCTTAAGTTAATAAGAAATTTTTGTACCTGGTGTAATAATAGTAATAAGGAAGGTGGCTCTTGTTAGCGAATAAAGCAGTCAAGGTGGAATGAAAGGGGTAAGAGGCCAGACGTTAGCTGGAGAAGACGGAGAGTGAAGCGCATCGTTTAATTAAATAATGAGATTACAGTAATAGAATAGGGAGATATGTAGAGGATTAGATGAGTTGAATTTAAGCCGACTATACCGGCTAGAATGGCATGTATTGTGTGTGTGCAATCGTTGTAATTCTCTCTCTCAATCTATGGATTCTCCCTTTTCTCTCTCTTTCTTCTGTTAGTCGCTAATTCTTCTGACAACAATTCATCCTCGTACCCGTATCAATATTTTTGTATAACAATTGGTATCAGAGAAGACGATTATGTGAAAATCAATCATGGAAGAGAATACCCGAAGTGTAGACCTTAGGAGAATGGAAGAAAGTTTGAAGACTTCCATGGAGCGAATGTTTATGGAAATGCAGAACAGAACGGAGAAGGTGGAGAAGGAGATGACAGAACTGAGAGCTTTGCTCTTACAGAGCCTTCAGAAACCAAGTGAGGTGGGAACAGTAGAGACGGTTCAGCAGGGAAGTTCGGTGGCAAACGAGCGAGAAGGAAATACTCTCACAAGATTGAGCAGGATTGAGTTTCCACTGTTCGACGGTGAAAACGTTAAAATGTGGTTGTATAGGTGTGAGCAATTCTTCACCTTAGACCAAACGCTAGAGAATACGAAAGTGAGTGTGGCTGTCCTCCATATGGACGAACGCGCCTCAGGAGTGGTACCGTGTATACGTAAGGAATCGCCACATGACAGAAACAATGACGTGGGAAGAATTTACCAAGGCGCTGAAACAGAGGTTTGACGCGGAAATATTCGATGACCCGATTGGGGACTTCAAGGATCTTAAGCAAACGGAATCTGTGCTGGATTATTGTGCACTATTTGACCATCATTCTAATCGTTTGATGTTGTCTGAAGAATACTTGGTGGGCTTCTTTGTGAAGGGGTTGAAACCGGAGATAGGGGTGACTGTAAAATTACACGAGCCTCATTCTTTACATCAGGCATATACCTTAGCCAGGAAGCAAGAAGCGATTTTAAATTCGACGGGAAACATAACATTGAAGCAAGTAGTATTGGTGGACAAGGATGTTAAGGAGAAGGGGATTGTTAGCGAATAAAACAGTCAAGACGGAATGAAAGGGGTAGGAGGCCAGACGTTAGCTGGAGAAGACGGAGAGTGAAGCGCATCGTTTAATTAAATAATGAGACTACAGTAATAGAATAGGGAGATATGTAGAGGATCAGATGAGCTGAATTTAAGCCGACTATACGGGCTAGAATGGCATGTATTGTGTGTGTGCAATCGTTGTAATTCTCTCTCTCAATCTATGGATTCTCCCTTTTTTCTCTCTTTCTTCTGTTAGTCGCTAATTCTTCTGACAACAATTCATCCTCGTACCCGTATTCCGTTAGAATCAATATTTTCTTATAACAGCTCTTGAGAAAAAGATTGATAGAGCTTTGAGAGCTGTAATCCCTTATTCTCATATCATACTCCAATTTTGGTGTAAAACATGCTAACATCCTCAAACTTCAGGCACTTTTCAGTTTCAACAAACGTTTTGCAGAATTTGATGGTTTCGAAGAAGCAATCCTGAGAGGCTGTGCTGTGAATAAAACTAGAAACGATTCAATAAGAGCTCTTCTTAACTTGTACAACTCTCCATTAGATGTAACTCTTATTGTTGAGGAGAAGGAGGCTTTTTCAAACTAATGCTCAAAAGTTAACTCTTTAACCATTCTCTACGGAAGCAATGAGTCATACTGACTTGGTGGAAGGATGGAGATAGGAATACCTCTTTCCTCCATAAGTTCACGACCTCAAAAAAGGAATATTAACATAATTGTTTCCCTCAAAGATGAAATGGGAATATTAATTGATACTCAATAAGGTCTGCTAAATGAAGCTCACAAAATTTTTTCTCAAACCTGAGGAGCTCCTTCTAATGCGACTTCTTTTGTCCCTCTCATTAGATCCATCATTGGTGGTCAAATTCTTGCCTCAGATGTGGACTTATTAGTTAGACCTATCACATTTAGGGAGGCTGAGCAAGTTATTTTTTCTCTGGATCCTAATAAAGTCCTAAGACCTATGGGCATGAATGGATTCTTGTATCAAGGATCCTAGTTTCTAGTAAGGCACATAGAGTTTTATGTAGCAATGGATCTAAAGGAAAATATTGAAAAAGGTAAACAAAACTTTCTTATACCTCATCTATAAAACTCATTCCTCTAGCTTTTTTAATCCTGAGGATTTCATTGGTTGGGTGGAACAATGCATAAAATCAATATCCTTTAGTGTCTTGATCAATGGTGAACCTACAAAACTCTTTAAGGTAGTAACAGGCTTGAGGCAAGGAGATCCCATGTCTCCTTACCTCTTTATCTTAGGAATGAACGTTATCATGAGGCTTATAAATCTAAACATCAATAAAGACCCCACCTTCAAACTCTCTTCTTGACAAAAAGAAGGAAAAAGTGAAAAGTTAGAAAAGACTAAGGTGGCCATCATGTTCATTAATTGTTTTCAAATTCTTCACTGAATCAACATTATTCACCAAGTGTTTGTAGATTCTTAAATGAACTAACATGTTTATTAAATGTTGCAAATTCTTAAATTTTTAGGAATGTGTAGTACTACATAGCTATTCGTTTGGTTACAGGAAAAGTAAAGGAACCTCCAAAGTGAAAGCTAACTAGTAAATGCGTTATGGTAGAAAACATTGACAAATTTGGCTCATAATAACATTTTGATCGATTAGTTTGGTTGATTGAATTGGATCAGTCAACCAAATAGTGACGGATTTCTTGTCTACAAGAAGAACATTTTGATCGATTAGTTTGGTTGATTGGATTGGATCGGTCAACCAAATAGTGAAGGATTTCTCGTCTATAAATAGTAGTTCAATTGATCAAGTTAGTTAGGTTGACCAAATTTGGTTGCAAGTTTTAAGATATAACTTATCATATTTTGCGTAATATAGACAAAATAACCCTAACAACAAATAGAAGATTGAATACAGATATGAAAGCCTTTTTTAACAAAAGATAAAAGAGAAATATGAGTAAACAAAGATTACAAGTATCACAGAAAATTCAAGCTGTGTAAACATTAAGTTATTTATATTTTTACAGTGAAAGAACATCATTACAGTGTCCTTCGTGTTTTATTGAGATAACTCATATTATTGTAAGGCCTAAGTGTGCATGTAAGTGCTGTAAATACTCAAAATATTGTAAGGTTTGTGTTGAACATTGGAAAAGATAAGTTTCATTTTCACTTATTGAAAAAGAGCAATACTAAATTTGAGATTTCCAAGTGAACTTTAGAAGTAAACCTAACAAGGGCTAATCAGCAGTCTAAACTGATGAAATCAAAAACCACTTTCGTTTTGTAATTGATGAAAACTAACAAGGGCTAATCAGCAGTCTAAAACTAAAACATATAGCAGATGCAATGAAACACGCAATCCACTTGATTCACAACACTAGTCCTGTCTAAGAAGTCCACAACATCAAATTCAAAGACTATCATTAGATACCCTTCTCTAACATTGACCTAACCCTCATTGGAAGACCATATAGTCTTATAAACCCTGCAGCATCAGCCTGATTGTATATCTGCCCACCCTCAAATGAAGAAATGTCCTCCCTATAAAGACTATAGGGACTCGTCCTCCCTGTTACAGAGAAGGAACCCTTGTATAATTTCAGGGTTACTGAACCAGTCGTTGTTGCTGTGACCTTCTCCATGAATGCATCCATTGAATCGCGAAGAGGATCAAACCACCTGCCTGCATAAACCAGCTCCGCATATTTAAGAGCCAGAGAATCTTTAACTTGCACTGTTTCTCGGTCAAGTGTCAAAGACTCCAGCTCACGAACAGCAGCAAATAGGATGGTCCCTCCAGGAGTTTCATACACACCACGGCTTTTCATACCAACAAGTCGGTTTTCAACCATATCAATACGGCCAATTCCATGCCTTCCACCAATCTCATTGAGTTCAGAAAGTAAGGATGCAGGGGACAGTTTCTTCCCATTTACTGAGACTGGAAGCCCCGAAACTATGCCTATCTCGACATATCTACAAGGAAAGAAGATTCAGCAATGGAAGAGAAAATTACAAAGAAAAATTTCGAGTACGATAACTACTCTGGTTGGGTAGGTGCATCTTCTGGATCTACTGTCATCATGTACATATCTTTCTTAGGCTCATTTGCCGGATCTTCCAAAATGTCACCCTAAATGTTGCAATTCCATTGAGTAGCAGGAAAGAAGATAAGCAAAAAAAAATGGAAGTAAAAATGAAAGCTTATTAGGAAATAATAGCAAATGTTAGGCTCATTTTCCGGATCTTCCACAATGTCACCCTAAATGTTGCAATTTCAATTGAGTAACTGGAAAGAAGATAAGCAAAAAAGATGGAAGTAAAAACAAAAGCTTACGTGTGTGTCTGACATGTAAGTTATCATTGATATGTAATTAACAGATGATGCACAAACAGTTAAATGTGTACAACAGAACATCTCTATCATGTCTCTGCAAAGTCTAAAGGTGAAAATGCAACTTCTCCGTAAAAACACTGAAAATTCATATAAGAAGATTTCCACTAATGCATCATAATATTATTTTAAACGAACTGTTATATCCACGTCAAACTTGAGTTATTCAACTTGTACATAAGCATCCTTACAATTTTCCCAATTATTCTATTAGCAATTTGAACATTATATTTCCACCAAATATAGCTACAGCTTCCCCAAGAATAGTTGATCCAATAAGTCAATAATATCCGTTTAACTGTAATCAACCCTCCAAGTCCAACAATTAAACCTTATTTCCTATTCATATAAGAAGCAAATCATACCTCATGACTAAGGTGCCACAAGTTCCTGTCTCTGCTATATATAGACTTCTTAGTCACTGGGACTGGCACATTATGCTTCTTTGCATATTCAATAGCATCTTCTCTTCCAGTAATATCCCATTCCCTCCAGGGAGCCACAACTTGTAGCTCAGGATTTAAAGCAAAAAATGTGAGTTCAAATCGAACCTGAACCCAAAATCAAAAGGGCAAGGTTGTGTCAGAAGAAAAGTAAATCGAAAACTATAACTTTTATGCATGGATTAATAGTTGTATATGCCTGATCATTTCCTTTGCCTGTGCAGCCATGACAGACAGCATCAGCTCCAACTTCTTTAGCAACATCTACCATAGCCTGAGTAATTAGAGGCAGATCACTGTAGCAACTCATGTGACATGAGAGCTAAACTTTGATAATCACAAAAATGGAATGATATAAACCATATCACAGAGAAAAAAGTACAGTAAATCCACCATAAACGCATATAGTTAACCAAAACTGAAGTGAACTAGAAAAGGTACATCTTCTCCTCTCTAAAATGAAAATCAAAGATCATATCAGAGTGGGAAGAGGAATACAAATTGCAAACAACTACATATTAAAAAATGGGCTTAACCACATGAATATCAAAGCTTTCCAAATAAGAGCTCACTTTAGCAATAACTGGACGAGCCATGGAAGTCCCCAATAAATATTTCCTCTCATAAATTGCACCAGCTCGCAAGCATGGAAATATGAAATCCCTTACAAATTCCTCCTTTAAGTCCTTCACAACTAATTGGCTAGCACCACTTGCCTTGGCCTTTTCTTCCAAACCTTCCAATTCTTTTAAGCCCTACAAATTTACAAATGGAGACCTGTAATTTTGAACGGTTGATAATTGAGAAGTTGCTTGCGTATCAAGAATGATAAACACAATTAAACATTCATTTGACTAGTAGACACATACTTGGCCAACATCAGCAGTGAAGCAGACAACTTCACAACCATAGTTCTCCCTGCAAAAACATAATTGGTTGAGTAAATAACATTATAATGTAAATATGATAAATGAAAGGATGGAGGCATACAAGTGAAAAATAACTGAGTAGCTATAGATGCTATAAAGTAGAAAATGTATATAAAATCCAATTGAGCCTTAACAAAACATGTAAAATACATAAATTATTCATTGAAAATACAAACGTCAAATACCAAAATGCAACAGAACTTCTGATTCTCAATATTGTAAATTGGTAGTTATCTACTTAAGAATTGGTATCAGAATCGTTTCTAGATTGAATAACCACAATTTCTCAGCTTCACCACGTTACCTATATACACTAGAAATGCCAATACAATGAGGGGAAGGTTCGGGTGAGCCAGAATTCACACAATCATGTACCTTAACCATGGTACAATAACTGATGTGTCTAAGCCACCGCTATATGCCAAAACCACCTTATTTAATTTTCCACGCAACCCTCCACTGATTGCAGTCCCACGTACATGTGCCTCTTTATCACTAGACAGAACAGCTTGAACAACTGCAATCCAAGAGAATATTTATCAGGAATCACAAGAGAATTCACCAACGCATGATCCAAATCAATAACACAAAAGGCCAGAAATACAACCACATCAAAACATGATATGAGGTGAAGTTCCACACAACAGTTTAACTAAGATTGCTTCTTTTCTTCTCTTTTTCTTTAGGACTCCTTTATAACACAGCAAATGACAACTTGTATTACATTGAGGGTCATTTGAGTTTCATAAGAATCCATAATGGGAGGCAACAAAAAGAGTAGGTATAATAGCAGAAGTTCTCACCTTGACTTTTGCGGACTTCAATAACTTTACTATTTGGAATGGCAAGCGCTCGGCGATGGAGTTCACTTGCATTTTCGCCGAGCTGTCACTCAAAATCCATACAATTCTATCAAGAAAATGCCGACCAACAGACTGAACCAAAGAAAAGAAGAAATAAACAAAATAAATACAAGCATAAAACAGATACCTCGTGGATCGAAAATTGAAATGACTTCCTAGTCAAACATCTTTTGTGAGACGAATCTACAAGTAAACTCAATGTTATGTGAATATGCAAAAGAAGTGCAAAGAAAAGTGACGAGAAGCAAAGAAGGGTAGCCACCAAAGACGAAGGCGTTAGATGAAAATGCAGAGCTTGCTTTCAAATGCGCCATGTCCTTCCTAAACGGCGAGCCGGCAAACCTTCTCAAAGCTTTGTACAGCAATATTTATTACCTATAAAACCAACGAAAAAATGAATTGACCAAAAGGGGCTTATGATTCAGAGCAGGAAAGAGAGGAATATCTGAATATCCATGAGGGTAAATAGATCACTATGCTACTGACAGAGGATAGATGACCAAAACGCGGTTGGTTGGAGTCCGGATCGTCTGTCTAATTTGTCCCTGTCTTATTCTGTCGAACGGGAAAACGACAAAAATTTCGCAGAGCCCACCCATACGCGCGTGTTGCAAGCCAGAAACGGAGCCAGCCAGTCACGGAAATATCATT
>JANZLH020000397.1:2773428-2783869 GCA_026770325.2 Erythroxylum fimbriatum
GCTCAAAAATATGAAAATTTTTCCTTAAGATGTCTACTTTTAGGGCATACATGTCTTGCTAACAATATCCAATGGCACTGTCCCTGGCACGCCACAAACAAGGACCTGCCCTTGCTACTAGGAAATAGGACAACACCTAAACCATATAAAATTCATTCCAAATCTTCCATATACACTTCCAAATGTACAAAAAAATATATGCATGGACCATTTACATTTACAATAGCCAAAAACCATAGGAGAGTACATACTTAAACTTGGGAGGCCTTAAGTGTTAACCCTTTTTGAAGTTTAACAAAAATGACCACCGCTGTATTTTAAAAAAACATTCGGTAAACTTGTTAGTTACCAATTCCATAATTATCATGAATCAATAGAGGGCCACCAAAAACTTAAAGGAGCATTCAGTACCTAAACTTTACAAAAGTCTTAGCTCTTAGCTATTAGCTACCCTTTCTCAGTACTCTATAAAAACATTTATCAGTAGCATATTTTCCCTTGATAGCCATTGAGCAAGATCCAAGCAAAATGTCATGTTATTAATGATAATGTAAACAATGCAAATGTCTAACTACACTAAAATGTAGGATAACAGTTTAGGGAGCAGTAACAACCATCATCAATCCAAGAAGTTGAATAAATATGTGAAATAACCCCCGTAATGATATTATCCTATCCAACAGTAGTTTTTATCCATTTTACCCTCCAAACCTTAATCCAATATCCCCATCCAACGCCCAATATCCACTCCTAAAAGAGATCAGGCATAATAAGGGTCTTTCATATTCAACTCCAGAAATCTCAACTTGTGAAACTGACATATCATACTCTAGGTATGTTATCAGTCATGGTCCTGTATCGTTTGCTTATCAAAAAATTGGGGAAAGATGTCTATGTTGTAAATATCTTGTCCTTTTCTTATGAATTTAGAGATTAACATTATGCTTTTGGATATGCGTTTGTTTGTTTTATGGATGTATACAAAATTAAGAATGTATGTCCCATGTTCATATTCTTTAGGACTTTTGATTTTCTAAAGATGGAGATGGTGGTCATAAGCATAAGCAATACAAAAGCAATTGAACTTACATGTTGGCTAGAGATCCACAGAAATTTCATTGGCTGTTCTATTCTATGAAAATTTACAAAACTATATCTTTGTCTCATCTAGTTAGATATATTAAATCCACGAATTTCATGATTTGAATGTTCGATATAAGTAAGGTTATCATCAGTGTAGCAAAAAAATTAAAGACAAGCAACTGATCCAAGTTAGTTAATTGTTCTTTTTGTTTAGATATACCTCCTCAATGTCCTCCAAACAACTTTTCAAAGATGTGGAAGAAGAAGAATCTATTGAGAGCAATCACATTTGCTTTGATGAACATGGGGATGCATGTAGCTGCTCAAATTTTCTTGATTTGGATTCGTTATCTTCATTTGGGAATTCATGTGAGGACGATCCAAGCGACAGGTATGTATTTGTTGTTAGTTTCTTAACTTGAAGCATAAATGTGATTACTGACAACAATCATATCTTTTTATCATTGCAAGTCTATAACTGGTCTGTCATCTAAGAATCTTGGAAATGACTTAAAATTGAATCATCATCTGCAAGCAAATCGGTATTCAGCTTAAAGGATAGTATATTGTATTTTGATATCGGCAACATAGTAATCTCATGATTTTATCAAATATCACGTTCAGGTGAGTTGTTGAACAATAAATATCATAAATCTAACTTTCAAAACGAGAACAAAAAAATTTGAATTCGATCATTATAAGATGTATTGAACTATAAGTCCTTGTATCATATTTATTTACGTAAAATAAAACAGGTAGGGCTGAAACCAATAATCGAGCTAGGAAATTTAGAAAATTGAAATAATCAGATATCTAAAGCCGAGGGCATGCTAGTTTAGTTTGATTCCATAACCAAATGCAGCTAAGTAGAAACGGAAGCATTACCTTTTCCATTTTATACCTAGCCAGACGTTTATAGCAACCCATTTCACAATTGCACCCAAATACCACTTAACAACAACCCATTTCACAATTGCACCCAAAAATAAAAAATTTCCAATCACCCAACAAAAAGGAGTGCAATTCCACGAACTACAAAAGGGTAAAAAACTAAAAGATTACCAAGTTGTACTCGCGATCACAACTAGGTAACTTTCACTGCCAAAGAAAGAGTGTCTTTATGTGTGTGTTTTGTTGGTAAAAGAAGTGTTGGACAACGAGGCAAAAGGGATGTGAAAAAGAGGGGCAAAAGGATGGAAAGAGTTGAGAGCAAGATCGGATAAGTAAAGCGGGAAGCAAAATCAAAAGGAGGAGGGGACATTGGCTTGGCTTAGGTGAGCATGAAGCCGAGATGAAACGTTGGTTTTAATTAAAACGTCAAGCGTGAAGTCGAGATGAAATGTTGGTTTTAATTAAAACGTCAAGCGTGAAGCCGAGATGAAACGTTGGTTTTAATTAAAACGTTGACGTTTTTGTTGTGGAACAGAATAGGTACGTAGTTAGTGGCACAGACGATCTAATGCCCCATTACGGGGTTCCAATCTTTTGTTATTTAATTTTATCCATACATTTGTATGTGTTTACCTAATTGCCCTTTGAACTCTTCTTATTCTTACATAAATGTGTGGATAAAATTTAATGTAACAGGGTAAGAATTGGTTTATGGGAACAAAAGGATATGGTCTTTGATAAATGACCAAATGGCCAGTTTTCACTTTTGGACAAATAAAAAAATACAATAAAACAATTATCCAAAGGGATTAAAAAAGAGATTAATCATTATAAATTTAAGTTTACATCAAAATGAAGTAAAAAGGATGCATTTATATAATAAGATTAAGATGATAATTATTATAATAAATAATTTGGGGTATATCATACTCAATCTATTTAAATATCAATTCATTAATTGAGAATTCACATACTCCTAATAGATGTATGACAATATAATCTCATCGCATGTTAGTCACACGAGTTATAACTGTGAAATTCCAATCAAATAAATATATTATGTGTATGTGTGTGGGAGATTATGGTTATAGTTACATCTACATATAGATTAGAATTATCATATTGTTAGTTATTCATGCTCTAACTGTTAAACAATAATTATAATTTTGAATTTACATATATAAGACATGATTTCAAGTCCAAAACTAACATTGTAAGCTTGAGATTGGAATAAAGAAAAAGTGTTTTTTAGAGTTCACTTAACCATTAGAAACAAGATCAACATTCGTAAGTGATATAGCAAATGATGCATACCGGTGGATCCTATAATCTTAAACATATTCTAATATATTTATTCAACCTACAATTTTAAACATATTCTAATATATTTATTCAACTTACAATTTTAAATGAAGTTATCATTCATTATTATCATGTTTACTAATAAAAAAATTCTAACTTAAAATATACACATCTTATTGGATTGAATAGGTACATTCCACTCTTATTGATTATTCAATTTAAAATGTCATGAATTAGAAAATTTTAGTCATAAAATCATCTTATTAATTTTTTTTCTTTCTAATGAAATTCAACTATGCAACGAAAGGTTGCTAGCATTAATGTGAATAAAAATCCTACTATTCATGAAATGAAAATAAATGCTCAGCATTCAACTCCTATTTATAGGAACATTAGCCTATATGATACACAAGATTGATGTCATGCTTCCTTGCCAATTTGAGAATCTCTAATGATTTCTAGATCTAGATCACATAAATGACACCTAGAGTGAAGGAATTGATGATGGTGGAGCTATTTTAATGGATTTGGGTTGTGAATTGAAGGAAGATGAGGAACAAAAAAATAAAAAGGAGGAAATGCAAGAGAGAAAGATGGTGATAATTCGGTTAAAGTGAAAGACTTGCATGTTTTTTAAGGTAAAAATAAGAAAGTTGAATGAGATGGCAATAAAAGGGAATAATTTTTAGATCTTAAAGAGAAGCCTGAGAATGAGCTTTTTCATATTATATACGTTTTTGGAAGGTTTTACAATAGCTACATAATAGTCTCTCATTTAGACACAAGATACATATCTCCTAAGTTCATTAACCAATCATATGAATGAAACAATATGCGTAAATGTGGTAAACTAACTAACATACATAATGATATCATTTTTATTCTTAATATGTTTGTTATTTCCCTTGTCGCTTCTCCTTCTGCTTATCTATAACATTGCCTTCCTCTTTAAAAATCTTGTTTATAAGGTTGGCTGGCGAGAATTTCTTTTAAAGCTTGAAGAGTGTTTCCTAAGTTGTTTCATTTGAGGAACCATTCGAATATTAGACTAGCACTTATGTGACAGGCTTATTATGGTGTTGAACCATTCTCCATCTCAGGATAACTATCTCAAGATAGCACTTATATGACAGGCTTAAGTCATGCTAGTAGCTCTCTAAGGATAGGTTTAACCTCAAAATATACTTTTTAAGTTATGAGACATGGAATGTAAGATGAATCAATGACTTTACAAGCAATTGAAGTATGTATGCCACCTTTCCAATCCTTTTCATAATTTGATAAGGCTCATGGAGTAAAGGGAAAAGCTTGTGATAAACCCTCTTTTACAATGAATGTTGTCAATAAGGCTGGAGCTTTAAGGTCACCCATTGACGCACTTCAAATTTCCTATATGATCTTCTCTTATCTACTTATTGCTTCATCCTATGTTGTGCCTTTTAAAATGAAACTCTGCAACTAAAGGAGTTGCTTCTCTATTTCTCAAAGCTTGATCTAAATTTAGGATTTTTAGTACCCTACAAAATAAGGGACATATAATAGCAGAGTGTAATCATAAATAAGCTCAAATGGTGTAAAGCTAAAATTTATGTGATAATTATACCACCGTTATATCATACATTATAACCACTTATTTGGAACCTCGCTTTAGAAGCATCTCAAATAGGTCTACAGGATCATGTTAATAGTCTCAATTTGTCCATTAGATTGCGAGAGGTAAACTATAGAGAAGCTTAAGCTAGTTCTTTGCAATATGGAAATTTCCTTCTAAAAAATACTTAAGAACAAGGAGTCTTAATCACTTACAATTATCTTAAACATTCTTTGAAGTTTGAAAACATGATCAATAAATACTTATACAATTTTTAGGGTAGTGTAGAGGTGCTTGATAGCAAAGAAATGAGAATATTTGCTAAATGATCTATAACCACAAATATAACTGAGTTGCCTCTATATATAGGTAATCTTTTGATGAAGTTCATGTTGACTTCTCCCACACATTCTGTGGGTATTAGAAGTGGCAATAATAGTCCTAGGTAAGCAAACATTTCTTGACATAATTTATATCATTCTTCTTTAAGCTTTTTTAACAAACTATATTTTAGATCCCTTTAACTGTTATTGTAACTATGGAGTGACCCTCTCGAGGGCTATCAAGAGCTATCAAAATGAGTTTATTTATCATCTTTTGTCCAAACTAGACTATAACTCTTCCCTTCCACCTAAGAAATTCTTCCTTCCATTCATAAGTTTTTGAACATACCTCTTTGGCTTCTAACTTATTTACTATATCTTATATAGTGGCATCTCCTTCTCAGCTACTCTTAATGTCCTTAAGAAAGTTAATATAAACCTAGAATATCATCAAAGTCAACAATTTAGTGTTGGAAAATCTAGATAAGGCCTTTGGGATCAGGTTCTCTTTAACACTTCAATATTCCACTTTAATGTAATAACCAAGTGATTTAGGCAGCCATGTTTGTTAAAAAGGAGTAATGACCCTTTGCTTTAGTAGGCATTAAAGACTTTGGTAGTCTGTTTGCACTTTGAACAGTCTTCTATTAAGGTAGTGATGCTACTGCTTAATTGCCTTAATGATTGCTAATAAATCCTTTTCATATGTAAAGAGCCTCAAATGCTTTGTAGCTAATGTCTTGATCAATAATGTGATGGAATGCTTAATTGCTTCTATTTTGTTAAAAAATGCTTTTATTTTTAGCCCATTTGCATCAGCCTCAATCATAAATGGTTGAGCGAAATCAGGTAATGCTAAGACTAGAGCATATATGGGTGCCCCTTTAAGTTACTCAAAGGCTTATTATTGGTCCATACCCTATTCCCATTTTCTAGCTGCTTGCTTTTTAAACATTTCCGTTGTGGGCTTTGCTAATTGTATATAATGCCTAATGAACCACCTATAATAACTTGTGAGTCTAAGAAATCCCCTTAATTCCTTGAGTGATCAAGGTATAAACCACTTGTACACTGTCTTCACCTTTTTAACATCAATTGCTACTTTTTGAGTTAGAATGGAATGACCAAGGTAATCTATTTGCATAATCCTTTGGAGATGCTCTATGTGCTATGAAAAATATTTTTTTGTAAATTAAGATGTCATAAAACCAAGATATATTTCCTCAAAAAAGGCTTGAGTATCTTATTCTTGAGACTTTGAAAGGTTAATAGGGGCATTGGTCAATCCAAAGGTCATCACTAGAAATTCATAGTTACCTTTATATGTTCTAAAAGACATTTTTAGACTATCAATCTTACACATGTTGATCTCGTAGTAACCAAATCTTATATCCAATTTAGAATACCAACTTGACCTATATAATTTCTTAAATAGTTCTTCAATTAGGGGCACATGGATCATGTCTTTGATTGTATGCTTATTAAGCTCTTGATATTCAGTACACATCCTTTAAAAATTATCTTCCTTTTTAACTAGGACCACTAGTAAGGAATATTTACTAATGTTATACCTAATAAACCCTTAAATCATTAACTTTTATACAACTCTCTCTGTACCATCTTTTTAATCCCCATAGTACCTATAAGGCCTGACATTAATGCACTCTGTCCTTTTTTCAACCTAATTTTGTAATTGCATGTTCTCCTTAATGGCACTTGATCATGCTTCTTAAAAACCTACGAAACTCAGATAGTGATCCATTAAGTTCCTCAAATAAATTTGGTTGTTCATCCAAGCTAATTTATCACATATGGCATTCAATTTATTGTGATAATTATACCATACATGTTATCATATTTGTTAGAACTCCCTATCATTCTTATAATGTGTCCCCCCTAAATGAAGCTCATGGGACATGTTCTAAAGTTATACAACACATCATTTAATGTAACAAGTCATTGGACTCCAAATATTATGTCACAACCTCCTAAGGTAATCACTAACGCATGTCACAAATTCTACCCCTTATATGCTCTTTGTAATTCCTTTACAAATTTGACGGCAATTCAATTTAAGACCTTCTCCCACTATTATTTAGAAGGGAATCATGTGATCAACTTCTTCACCACTTCTTTTTATCACTGATACATAAATAAGTTATTGGTGCTCCCATTATCAATCAGTATGTGCAGAGATTTTTCCCTAATGAATTCTCATAAGCTTCTTCGGTTCATGTTCTTCTTTGTCATTTAGTCCTACCACATCTTGAAGGGATACATTTGGTAAAAATGTCCTAAAATTATTTTAACTAAATTATTAAAATACTAAGAAAACTAATATTTTAAACTGAGTTGTCAAGGTTATAAAAGGTCGATCACTTAATTGAAAATTTTAAAAACTTAGATAATGAATAAAATTATTTTAAAAATGTTTAAGAACTTTAAAAATTGATATTCCTAATTATAATGATGTCTAATAATAATCATTATATCCCCAACATCAAATCAAGTCAGCTCCATTTAATTCTCTCCATGTGAAGTGACTTTCTGACTAGCTCGACCCGTGAATTCATTTCCTCGTGCCTTTTTTATGACTGTAGTCTGAAATTGAATATGACCTCCTAATTGTTACGTTAAGTTCTCCATATTTCCTTGTTGACAATGTTTTTTTCTTCACTCCATAACACTTTTATTTCTAAGTCCCCTTATATGATTTAATTCTTTTTTTATTGATATTTAGTTAGTTGTTCGAGTTTGAGGTTGTTTTATAACTTTTTAGAACACATTGGTCAAACAATATTATAATGTGGTCAACTATTGTAACTAAAAACTATGTTTCTGTCTTTTCATTGAGTTTGTTGTTTGTTTGATCAAAATTCTGATTGTCCACTTACTCACACTGGTCGACCAATGTATTCAAGTAGTTGATCAATGTCACCTTTTCCTAAGATAATTTTCTTTAGAGTGAGTTTGAGAGGAGTTCAATAACATATACTGATTGACCAATTACCTCTATGGATCGACCAATATACTTCAGCGGTTAAACAATATAGCTTTTTCCTTTAGAGACTTTTATTCCATTGAGTTTGTACCTCAGTTGGTTGATATATTTAGTCAACCACAAACACTAGTCAACTAGTGAAGTTGTATGGTCAACCAGTGAAGTTGTGTGGTTGACTAGTCTTCATGATCAAAGCTCTATTTATCCTCTTTGCTTTTATATTTCATCTTAGATATTTATATCTTCCAAAACTATAAATAGTTCACTCTTGGCCATGAAAAAGGTCATGCTCCATGTCATAAGAATTTATTAAATTGCACCAAATTCAAATTTCGTTAATTTTTTGTTTCAAATTTGGGGATTTTCAATATTTTTTTAATTAAAAGCTATCTTTTCAAATTGATTTTTTGATAGATAAATTTTAAAAGGAGTTAAGGTTGCTTTCCTTTCAATTATATCGATACATCTTTAATTTTGTTTAATTTTGGTATTTTAGGCACTTTTTAATTTCTATTTTTTAAATTTTAGGGCTTTCAAAATTATACATTTTTTATGAAATTTATTGTTAGATATTGCAATTTTGCTTTTATTTGTTACAATTACAATCTCTAATTTTATCAAAACTTACCTTTGGTGTTTTAATTGAATCTTTCAACTAAGACACAATACCAAAATTGGGAAATTTCCAAATTAGACATAACAATTAATGTTTCTATCAAAATTGACCTTTTGTTATGACTCCTTAAATATTTAATAGCACTCTTTAGTTAGAAAGTTTATCATTCTTAATCAAATAAGTTTAATTATTTCTACCAAGTTAGCTTGAGGCATGACTAAAATTTTTTATTTTCCAATAATGGTTTCATTTTTATGTTTCCAAAAAGGAGGGAAAGATTATTGATATTAGATTTAGGGAGAGTGATAACATTAAGAGTGAGTGATGAAATTCATGAGAAGTATCTTTTTATAGTTTTGTATTTCTTGCACTTTATATATTATGCTTAAGCAAATTAAGTTATCTACATGTGTGGATAGTTCTTTGATATTGAATATCTCTTTTGTTCTTGATATTGAATTATATTCATCACTATCATGATAGTTGTTATGTGATTAATTTTATTATTGCTCTCTAATTTCACAAATATTTTATCATGGTTAAAAAAATAGGGAGATTGTTAAACTAAGGGAGGTTCCAATTAGTTTTTTTTATGATAATAAAACATCAAACTTGTAATTAGTTTATTTTTTATGAAAAGTAATATAAAAACAGAATATATTCATAAAGTCAAGAAGTTAGCTTATGAAGTTAACAAAGAGAAGTTGAAATTTACAATTGTCGAGATAAAAATCAAACCAAGAACGAAAAGAAGATCAAGATTTGTCAAGGTCATTCTTTAGTTTGTAATATTAATTATAATCTCACTTTTTTAATTTGATGCTCTAAGAGGCTCATCCTACATTAACATTTCCTATCACTTAATTATATGATTTTTACATTCATTAAGAGACACTAGAGCTTTTTACCTTAATAGAAAAACTTCTTGATCTTTCAAAAACTCTTTAGTGAACATTTTGGGAAGTGTTTAAATTATAATTGGGTTAAATAAATTAGTTTTGAATATTTGAAGTTGTCAAGATCATATTTTTTAGGTGATTGGTCAACCTACATAGGTTAGCGATTAACCAGTATAGGTTGAAGTTATTAAATTTAATAAATAATGAATTTGTTATAACATTGGTTGATGTTTTGATTGACAAATGTGTCATATTGGTCAACCAATGTGCCCACTGGTCGACCAATTGTCTCGACTCCAAACTTAGATCGTGACCAGTGCTAAAGGAGCAGTAAACTTAAGGTTTACTGGACCCTTAGTAAGCCTAAAATGTTTGTCAAATCCCTATATCCATAATAAAGATGAGATTTTAAATGATCAAACTCATGCTTATAATAATCAAACAATTCTAACAGTATCCAATCCTCAATGTGCTACAATGTTGAGATAGTTAATACAAGAAAAATCTAACATATACAAGACTACTACTACTCTAGAGTCAAAGGTCACCAACAAACATATATCGAATAGCCAAGGAGGAAAAAGATTGACGAAGTATCCGATTAGAAGAGATCGTGTTGGAGCCCGAAACTTTTTTGGAAATTAGAATGTATTAGATTAAATTGATGAATTGTGATGATTGATCTGAAGTATTGTAGTGCCTATTGTGTATGATTTGTGTAGTTATGGAAAGAAT
>JANZLH020000397.1:2828862-2843106 GCA_026770325.2 Erythroxylum fimbriatum
GAATATACAGGCTGTTTTAATGACTAAAAGAAATTAAATAGATTATTGGTGCATAAGATCTCTACCTTATAGATTTACTAGCAGAGTGATGCGGCGCAATTGCGCAGCAATAATGCCCTGTTAATTATATTGGTTATATTATCATATAATTTTTGCCAATCTCATCATAAAGAACATGGTAGTGTGTTGGCCTTGTAGTTCCCTGACAACAAGGTAACAGTAATGTTACATAGGATGAGCACTCTATATATAAATAGGGACACATCCGGGTGAAAATCCTCCTACTTTTATGTTTATACTAAATTAATGTTTATACTAAATTAATGTAGTGAAAGGATAAATTTCTTTACACTTGCATGGAATGGAAGATATACACATTAAAAGGTAAAAACGCTTAGTTTAAAATTATTAACTTAATTTGAAGTTAAAATTTATATTTCAATATGAATATGTAAATAACTTTGCTTAATATTCCATACTAAAAAATAGTTCAAACCAGATTTTCTATTAGTTTGTAAGTTTAAAGGGGAACATGATTAAGAATATACAGGCTGTTTTAATGACTAAAAGAAATTAAATAGATTATTGGTGCATAAGATCTCTACCTTATAGATTTATAAAGGCAATTTTACATATCGAACTATAATATAGTAACAGTGAATATCTGAGTGTCGATCTCATAAAGACTACAAGTATTAGTAGTTACCTTTTTTTTCTATTATCAAACTGGAAAAAATAAGGTGATGGTTTAATTTAAATTTTAAAACTAAACTGAAGTTTAACATAAATAATAACTAAGAACGCAAATCATTCAAATATTTTAACCAAATCAAACAAGGGTAATGAATACCCTTAAGATTTCTTAAGTTATTAACCTTTTATCATGCAATTTAATTAAAGATCATTGGTCTGTAAAAATTCCTATATTATGTTAATGTTTTTCTCAAGTCTATCAACACCTAATCTTAAGCCATTTACCTGAAATATTTTTCTAGTTAAAACCTCTGAAATTGCTTTAATCGATTTATGAATTTCACTATTAGGTATGATCCTAATCCAGAAGATTTACGGTATCATAATCGAAGACTACGTGCAACTCCTTTCAGTTATGCTAGATCTATTAATACAAATGATTTCTCAACCTTAATTGCATGAAATCATATATGAACCAGTACCCCAAAAACATTAATTTAAGAAATAATCAAAACATATAATTGAATGTAATGAATCAACAATCATATCAAATTAAATATATAATAAAATACCAAAATCAATCTCAAAGTTAATCCCACCTGGGTATTAAATATCTTTAGTTCATAAAAAATAGATAACATAATCAATGATTTAGAAGAAGAATTAAAAACAAGACAATTCATTATATATCTCCTTTTCTATAGTATAATCCACTGAAATTTCGATGAAAATATGCTCTTTATTCAGATCTCTAAGTCAATCTTCAAGTCTCTATTGCTTTAAGGTTCAGAATTGTATTTAAAACTCTAACTCCTTTAATTGCCCTTCTTATTTCCCTTTATTGTGCTGATGTATAGTGACCATGTCCTTAAATATCACTTCATAACTTAATAATCACAAAAAAATATGGCTCCAACAACTTAGATAGTCTATGGACACGATCGTGTCCATCACCATGCAAGCATGTTTGACCTTAACATGGGCAAAACATCATCATTTAAACTGCACATGCTTCTGGGGACTTACACAGTCACCCACATAGTCGTGTCCAACACCAACACAGAGTATGTGCAATACCAATACGGGGTGTCCATCAAAAATAGCTTCAATTCTTCATTTTTCTGCCTTAATTTACCTCAAAATTTTCTCCTTTCAATTTATGAAGGCAATTAAGACTTAAAAACATGCTAAGAATGAATTATTTACCAAAAATGATAATAACTCAAATGCACTAAACATGGGACTAAAAATATAGTTCGTTAAGCATTTAACAAACTTTCCAACTCTTAAGTATTTGCTTGTCCTTAAGAAAATCATAATGTAAATTATTAAACATACAAACTTCCATCCTTTTTTAATCTCAACATGTCCATCCACACCTTAAATTATCATATCTTATGAATTATATCAGCATACAATTAGACTCTAGCAATCCTAGAACATACTTACCTAAACTAATATCAATAGCAATCAAATTGACAATCTTTTTGAAATCAAAAGCACAAAATTCCTTATCCTCACAAAGGGTTCACTTAACTTGTTCAAAGTGTTTAGGGTGAAAAATATAACAAAACTCTTGAATCAAGACATAGAAAGAATCTTAACCGTTTACTTGTAATAAAATCACATCTCTACATATATTTTGTATCTGTAGATAAATTATTTATTTTAATGATTCTAAAAAGGGGAAAATATTAGTGATATTAGATTTATGGGGAGTTATATTGTTCAGGAGTATGACTTTTATATTATGTTATTTCTATGTTTGAGTAAATTTCTTTTTTCTACATATGGATAATTCTTTAATCTCTCTTTTCTCTCAAATTGAATTATCTTTTATGCACAAATATTGGGGAGCTAATCATTATTTTGATACAGATAGTTATTTTTGTGCCTAATTTTATTAATGTTCTCTAATATTATAAATATTTTTAATTGCTAAAAAGGGGGAGATTATTTAATCAAGGGAGATTCAATCAATGTTTCAATGATAATAAAACATAAATCCTACCAATGAGTTTGTTATCTTGATGAGAAGCCTTATAAGAACAAGATTATATCATATATAACTCAAGAAGATACTTTGTGAAGATGATAAAAGATAAGATGGAGCTTACAACTTACAAAGAGAAGGTTAAGTCAAGAATAAAAGAAAATCAAGGCTTATTAAGGTCATTTTATATTTTGTATTATTTATTATAATATCACTTTTTTAGTTTGGTAATCTCAAAGGCTCACTATACATAAACAATTTATCTTACTTCACTACATAAGTCCTTTCATTCATCAAGAGGTGTCAAAGCTTTTAATTTTAAGAGAAAGCCTGTTAATCTTTTAATCACTCCTTAAGGAATATTATAGGAAGTGTTTAAATCATGATTGCATTAAAAAAAATATAATTTAGCATTTAAAGTTATTAAAAACATGATTTTGGAGGATTTGTTGACTTGTATGAGTTAGTAATTGACCAATACAGGTCAAAGTTGCCAAAATTGATATACTGAGTGTTTGTAGTAGCATTGGTTGATATATTGATTGACCAATATGCCATATTCGCCAACCAATGTCTCAATGACTAGTAAATATATACACTAAATGCATATTGGTCCAATACACTATACTGGTTAATCAATGCTCTGTAACCATCTATTTTAACAGTTGATTTTTGGCTATAAAGCTATTAAGATTCTTAAAACCTTACAAATGCATGTTTTTTTTATTGGTTTTATCATTAAGACACATTTAGTTGTCTTTTACACATATTTCTAAGTATTTTTTAATCATATGAACATCATATTTTTAATCATATGAACATCATGTGTCTCATATTTATGTGAATGAGCCTCTCTAGAGTCTTCAAAGTGATAAAGTGAGATATTTTGAAGTATAAGCTTTAGTTGGTGTATTATATTATTGCACTTAGGAGTGTTTTATGTGACGTTGATGTTTCTCTTCATCGTAAAGGAAGATTATAAAAAGTTCTTTTTTGTTAAAAAAAGAACATACAAAGGTTGTTTTTTTGTCTTGGAAGAAGAATTATAGTAAAATTTTAAAAAGGAGTCTTACAAGTGGACGTGGGCAAAGATTATTTACCTAACCATTATAAATTAGTTTACACTCTCTCTTCTCCATCCTTTTTAATTATTATTAAATTGATTGATTGATATATTAAGGAATCTCTTTATTCTTATATATATTGATTATTGTTAGGAGTTCATTGTACATAAAATTTGTTAAATTTTGTAAACACCTAATTCATGCTCCTTTTTGAGTGCTATTAAGGACTAACAACCACATTTTCAAGCCTAGCCCAACCTAATTGGACTTTGGCTCATACTGTATAATTATGTTTGATTAAGTTTTACGCAGTTTGAAACTTGATCAAACACACATTCATGTCGAACAACCTAAATCTAATTAGGATTCGAGTTAGATTTGGACCGAAAATTTTCAAAATAGACTCAGGCTACTAGTATATTGTCATTCCTGAATATAAGGATGTAAAGAGTAATTCTTACATTATGTCTCATCACTATTGTTGATGGGTAATAGGTAGTGTGCTTAGAGTATTATTTATTTGCAAAAAAGTTTTATCTATTTCATTTTACATCACTATAACATATTCGACTATACTTCACAAAGTTGTTCCCAACTCAACTTCTTTTTTTTATGATTACAAGTGTTGCAATTGATGGATTAAATGTTACAGCGAACTACGAAAATTGACAATTTGTATTATTTTAAAATAGTTAAGATACCAAAAAATGTGTTGATTTAGTTACACTAAAGCCACAAAAGACTATTTAAATAGATTTTTTTTGCTGATTTGCTCCGGTTACATCCAAAAAGCATGTTTCTTTTTATTGCCACAATTGAATTTATAGCTCAATAATTAAAGAATGAAGCTTCATTTTGTAATATCTTATTAGTGAAATTGACTATTTGAAATTCAATGTATTCCTTGTTTTCTTTTTATGAAATACTTAAAATTAATGAACTTTTATCATAAAATGAACGTAAACAAATAAGTTGAAATACCTTGACTTTTTTTATTTTTGGAACAGTTCTGAGTCAAATATCAATAATGCCCTTCCTTGGCTCTAGGTGCTTAGGTATTCACCGTAAGCCTTTCTTCGTATGAACCTCACTCTTAACTTTAAGGTTAAGGGTATTTATTTCTATTTACTATTTTTTATATATTTTTTGATTGACACATAGAATCATATATTTTTAACACCTAATTAGGTTAGAAAATCATTCAAATTCAAATTAAAAAGAGAGCTCATAACTTGTTTGTTTCTCTATTTTGCCTAACAGGCCAAGATTAAACTATGTGGAAATGATGATTCATTCGGATCGATGTAAAATTATTTTTCCTTTCTGCTACGACCAGGAGATTGGATCTAACTCCTTGTTGTTTAAAGAACTCCTCTACTTCAATTGATATTTTTTCACAGAAAACAAATACAGTCTTTTACTAAGATTTTGAATAGTTGTCCTAAATTCAAATTGACTATGTTTCACCCCTTTCTCGAAAAAGATGATCAAACAATTCTAGAAAATATCTTAATTGTTCGAGAGCAGCTAGAAAGAGATTCTTTAACTAAAAGAATTTAGTTTAGAAGAAGAAAAAGAAGTACCTATTTTACTACTACTTGTTTGCAAGAAGAAGAAGAAAAGAAACGAGGGATTATTTCTTTAAATTTGCTAAGTAATTAATAATAATTGTTTAGGAGTTCATGTCTATTATCTATTAGTTGGGCCTTCAAAATTAAAAAAAAATTATTCAAGTCAACTTAGTTAACAATCTCTTATAGTTTAATCAATTAGAGGACCATTTTAAATATTTTTTGAAATATTAAAGTCTTTTTTATACGTCTCCAAATATTAGGGCCTAACTTAAATTTTGGTTAGAATATTAGAGAGCAAAATATACCTTCAACCAAAATATTATTAGTCCTTAAATTTCACATTAATTCTTATTTAATTTTTTAATTTTAATTATTTCAATCATCTTATGTTTTCAAAAATAGAATTGAATTATTATCATTTGCCATATATAAAATCTCTTCATTGTCGTATATATTGACAATAATTTATTCATTACTTATTACTATTATGAAATTTAAAACTTCAATATATTACAAAATATTAATAGTTGTAAGTAATGTTGAATTGTGTTGTTTTATGCAACCTGCTGTATTGAAATTAGTGAAGGAGTTTGCAATGACAGTGAAAATGAGGAAAAAGAAGAAGCTGAAGGGAAAACTGAAGGTTAGGAGCAAATGGAAATTGGAGATGATGATTTTAAGCATAATTCGAAAGTGTATGGATCAAAGCAATGAAGATCAAGGTCAGATGAATGTAAATCCAATTCAGATGAAGGAAATTCAATGCAAAAGGGAAGCTGAAGAGAAGATGGAAGCACATATGCAAAAGGCCAAAAGTGCAGATTGAAGAAAAGCACAGCAGAAGTTGAGAATTCCAGTTAGTTACTTGGAGGAGGAAGTAACCAGAAGTGCAGAGGTAAAAAACCAGCAGAAGGTTGAAGCAAATTTCAAGAAGTTTAATTAGCAAAATCAAGTTTAGTGCTAATCAAATTCATGAAGTTGAAGAATATTAATCCACAACTGACAATCATATTTGCATGTCAGTCTTTGGTGCTAGATAATCAAGTTACTGCAGAGAAAACAACTACTGTTCATGCTGTTACTAGTTTCAACTTTTTTCAACTCTAGTTTAGTTATGCTAAAAACAAAGAAAGTTACTTTTGTGTTTAGCCAAATGAGGAAAGGTAGTACTAGCCTAGTATTTACTCATCAGATTATGCTTTTGTTCTCTAGTTTCTAGTTGCAGCAGAAAGTTGTAGAGCTAATATAAAGCTCATCATCTTCTTCATTGTAGAGTAGAATGAAAAAAAACCAAAAATCATCAATACAAGATAATTTTCCTCTTTCAAACTTCATTTTTCCTTATGTTTCATAGTTGTTTTTAGTTTCAGTAGCAAGTTCATAAGTTGAATATTTTAAAGAAGTAGTGAAACTCAATCTTTCTACAAGTCTCAAATCAATTTTTTTGACCAGTTATTTATTTTTCCTCATCATTTTAGTCCCTTCAAAGAGTCACAAGTTAGAGAGTGAATAGCTGAAGTAGATTTCATACACACAAAATTTTCAGAACTGAAGTTCATTATTCGGTGTCTATAGAAGAGTTACACACATTTTTCAATTTACACAAACCATCTACCATACATTCACAAAATCAGTGAGCAATCTGAGTTGCTATTTTGGAGACATATCAAACGCGTCAATTGCAAATCAAGGAGACAGAAGTTGCTGCATTTTCTTTGTGTTGGAAGCTTGCGTGAACAGTGCGCGCGAACAATGCACAAGGTGTTTGACAAAAGGTTTCAGCCAATACTCTTCCTCGACAGGTTGTTTGCTGAAGTTTCCATCTTCAATCCTTGGTGGAGACATCTTTCAACAAGTAATAATAAATCATTTCATATATAAAAGATTAGGATTACATTTTTCAAGAATATTTTAGTAGAATTTGTTGTTTAATTTTGAAGTATAATTTATAATTTATCTAATACCATAGTCAAATGCATCTCCATTCCTTACATAATAAGCACTGTGTTTCCCTTCTACCAGAAAGTCATATGCATTTTGCGATAACAAGTTCCAGGTAGTTGAATGTTTTCTTTTAAATCACATGCATGTGGCTTCCCCTTCCTCATCCTCGTGCCCATTTTCAACTAAAACTACCATCATTCACAATGGATGACAGGTTTGAGATGGTTTCAAGATTGTGTTCTATCCATAATCTTGGCATAATGTGAACGGTAAATGATTGCAATGACTGCTAATTCTGAATGGTTCATATCATGTAAATAGTGCACCTCTATGTCTTTTTGTCCCAGGCGAATATTTTGAATCTTAATATTCTGTTTGCTGAAAGGAGGAGATAAATCCTGGATTACAGAT
Organism: Erythroxylum fimbriatum; assembly: GCA_026770325.2. Taxonomy (NCBI): domain Eukaryota; kingdom Viridiplantae; phylum Streptophyta; class Magnoliopsida; order Malpighiales; family Erythroxylaceae; genus Erythroxylum; species Erythroxylum fimbriatum. Next base: position 2,836,542 of record JANZLH020000397.1, read on the forward strand.
CTAACAATTTTCTTAGATGGAAAAGAAAAGAGAATGGCACTACTAGTCCACAAGGACACAGAAAAGGCAGAGATCATAAGAGGACAATATAAATTAGCAGCACAAATCAGGTTCTTGAAACATTCAGATATGAGCTATTATTGTTGATTTGTTGGATCGCTTTGAGTTTTTCTGCAATTTCTTTCCATGTTTTGTTGTGGTGCAGAAAAGGGAGATATCGTCCAAGTCCCTCATTTGAAAATTGCTTTAGTGTTGCATGTTTAAAATGGAAATTGCCCCTTTCAAACGTCCGTAACAATTTGTTATGCAAGCAATGTCAGTATGACGAAGTGTATACACTAGATATTGTTGCTTTTGTATATACACTACATATACAAAATATAAACTAAAGCACAAAATTCTGTCCGATCCAGGTTAAATAACTTGCATCGTATCTGTTGCAGGAGTCTGTACTATGATGGCTTATCCTCTTTATATAAATCTCCAAACCCGTTTCCTTCTTTTCTATAGGCACATGAAAGCAATCCTGATTTCAAGATGTCAAGTTCCAACCTCTCCGTGTTCCCATCTAGCATCTTTATCTTTCTGCTATGCTCATATAGATTGATATTTCAAGTCTGTCTCCGCAATCTTAACATGGTAACCACTTGGAAATTGTAAACCGGGAGTTCGAACAATATTTCCTCCTTTGATTGGTAGCCATCTGAGAAGTACACATTGTGAAACAAATTGTTAATCCTCTTTGTGATGCTCACACAATATACAATAAACACAAATCCATTCTAGTTCTACTTCTCCTTCCCTTTTGACAACTTTGAAGACATTACCTGTACTTTGTGACTAAGCAATGCAGAAACACCGCCATTTGCACCTTGGTAAAATCCGTTCCAACACAAAATCTCATGCCACCACCAAAGGCCATGAAATGCTTCGATGCACAATTTGTTTCTTGACCCTGTATCCCATGTTTTAGTACTGATGAGTAATCGGTAAATAATGGTAGCATAACTAATGCAGGTGATTTATACAGAGGCCTTGAACTGTAACCCACCTCCCATCTGCAGGGATTGAAGGCAAGTGGATCTTCATATTTTTCTGGGTTTAAATGTACAGCTGGGGGACAGACCATAACCGCCCAACCTGCTGGAATGGTATATCCTGCACCATTAACAAGGTACGGTAAATTTGAGCAAAACTTGTTCAGAAACTGATTGGACCATTAACACATACCTTTAAACCGGATATCCCTTAGTGATCTTCTGAAGATTCCTGGAACTATGTTTGCCAATCTAACTGTTTCATTAATGACCTGGAAATTGAACTCGTGAGTTGATGCTCCAAAGAAATCCAATACTATGGCAATCAACTACTTCGAATATGCTTTGCTTACCTGAAATGTATATTTCATGGATTTATACTCTTTCCATGAAAGATCAGCGCTGGATTTTTCCCGATTTCTGAGAATTGCCTCATGCTCTTCCTGAAAACAAGAGTGCAACATCCCCTTTAAAATCATAACGAAGTGGTTCTAAAATGTTATCTTTTCCAACTTGTATGGAGTGTTCTTAGATACCGTTAATTGCTTCAGAACCAATGGATATTCTGAAAGAAGTTTAATGGCCAAAGTGAGAGCGAGTGAAGTTGTTTCAAAACTTGCAAACAGTAGCACAAACATTAAATCCAGGGCAATCGCTTCGGTCAGGATTGTTCCCTCTTTCTGAAGTTCTTCAAGCACAAAATCAAAAAAATCGCTTTGCTGTTTTCTTGGCTTTGATCGTCTTTGCTGCAGCAGGTACTTTAGCATTCTCATTGCCCTTTTCCGACCCTGAAAATATACAAAACATTAATAAACGATAGATTGAAGTCTGCGGAGGTTTTTTTCTTTTATACTTCGTTCTTCATAAATGTTCAAAAAAATTTGTTTACTATAATTTAGAGCAAACCATTGCAGCTGCAAATTCTTTTGGAGGCTAAGTTGGTGGAAAACAATATTTGATTCCAATGCGTCGTCAGCGTAGAATTGTTAAAAAGGGAAAATAAGAAGAAAGATGAAACAAATATTTTTCACATGATCAACAATAGTTAATGTTTACCTGTAAGCATCTATGATATGCTGTTCCAGGAATATCCACAGGGAAGGAAATTAGGCCCTGTATGAATGCCACAAAATTCTCCCTTAGATTCTCTGAGGAACTGTCTTGATCATAACTTATCAGCTTCTTTGCGGTCAGATCAAATATCATCTGCATGAGGAAGCTATTATATTAGATTTGGTGTTGAAACTTCCAATAAATGGTTTCAACGAGAAGAATGGTTGTTGAAGATTACACTTGCAGTTGCTTCTTTTATTTCGACGGCGTCTTGAAGAGACCATTGTGCCAACCTATCGGATGCAGTCTGTTCGACTTCAGGGAGCATTCTTTTGAGGCTTTCTGGACCAAAGAGATTTAGCACCATATTCTTCAGGTACTTATACATGAACCCGTGTAATGAACCAACATTTTGTCGTCCAAAGATCTCAGTGAATGTATCTGGATACCAGCTTTGGAATAATCGGCCTTCTTGTTGGAAGATAAAATAATTGAGATCCGGGTCTGTTGATATGACAACTGACCTTCCAACCAAACTAGTTCTGAATATCGGTCCATATCTGGAAGCCAAAACCAAAGAGTTTACATGAAGAAGAAGAAGAAGTGTATAAGAAGTTGGTAAGTTACGCAGATTCTACCTTTTCATTCTCTCTTTGACGAAGGGAGGAATATCAGAAGAAGTGTTGGGAGCAAAGAACTGAAGGGTCTCTCCAAGGAGTGGCAATCCCATTGAACCTGGTGGGAGTTTCCCATTGCATCTGGGATTTCTCCAACGGTATATCCAATGTATGATGCTTATAATAACCAGCATTCCGATAAAAAAGGCCCACATTTTGCTGAAACTCAACGCAGGTGCACAGAAGATCTTGAATCGAAATTGATAATATGTTTGTTGACTCTGAGGAAATTTGGACCAGAAATGAGATGGTGTTGAGGTTGTAAACGTGGGAAGAATAGACAGGAAAGAGAAGAAAGTGCTGGCATGTATCTCAGCAACCATTAGGAGATCCTCTTAAATAGGCAGGGTATAAGTGTGAACCTGACAGGTAACTTATTATAAAAAAATTTGTAGCTCTTTGCCTTGTAACTTGCCAAAAGTAGTAGTTGAATAGGGAATATAATACTTCCTTTGATCCCTTGTCGTTAGTGTTAAAGACCTAGCATCACTACGAAGCTTACCAGATGTTTCCTCATCCTACCCACACCTTTTTCCTCTGTAATCGTTTGTGTGTTTTAGTTAACTTTTTTCTGATTTGAGATAAAGAGTCAAAGCACAAAATGGAAGCAACACGAGGACACAGTTTTGGCCTTTTTTGAGGACAAGATGCAGGAGTTGCATTAGGGGTCTTCCCTAGATTGGAGAAGAACTGATAGAGGTTCAAAGGATCTGTCTGAAACCAATCTTCCCACGTCATTAAGTGCCAAGATTTTATGGTCTCACCAACTTCTTCTAGCTTCCTAATATCTTTGCTAAATACTCTAGTATCTAAATGACAAAAATCCAGGAAATGCATGTCTCACATGTTCCTTTTAAAAACTTGTGTTCCATAGAATTAGATCTCATCCTAGATCTTCTCTAGCTGTAATCATGAGCTTATATTGTTAAATTCTTATGTCAACCTCTAGATCTTGTGCATACATCACTAGTGATCTCCAAGAGAGTGCTCTAGATATGCATACCACCTCTGTTCTCATTTCCAGGAACTTTTCTCCAACTCGGTGGAAACCATTTGTGACAGTAGGTACGATAAGCTATTTGATCAGGTTAACCAATTTCAACACATAGAGCACCGTCCCACCGGTCATTGAGCCACGGACTCCTCCTCCAAGCAACAACTGCTACAATGTAGGTAGGTTACTGTGAATTATGAATCTCAATTATGCGCAAAGTTTGATTAGAAAATTGCTTACTCTGTACAAAGTGGCATTGCTAATTTAAATACGTGGAGTGGAGTTACATACAATTAATCTGGCACCACAAAACCTGTAAAGTTGATGTAAATTCACTAACATGGGTGGACGGTATGAAAATTTTCTTGTATAGCTGTCAAGAACACTTGCAGTAACTCAACTAAATAAATTCAAGAGATAGAAGACAATTCTCATTTCTGTTATGCCAATCCAACGCGCTTAGAGTTCTTTGTTTTATTATACATATATATATATATTATAAAACAAAAAAGAAAGATATAAATTAAGGGAATGACTCGGCTTGTTCAACTGCTATGCACGGGCCTGGAAAGGGTCTCCTTGATGGGGTTGCACAACAGTGACAGCTCAGTGAGCTCTGAGTTGAACAATAATACAGTATTCGTGTAAAGTTAGGTTAGGCTGAAGTCAAATGTTATGTTCTTGAGTCCTTAAGATATGCAATTTTAATGTAGGGAGAAATTCTTGTGTCTGATGGGAGAAAGAGCTTAGGGGAGGTCCTACCTGTCCTTTGATTGTCCAAGAGTCCACGTCAGAGGATATTCTCTATGTCAGATCACATTCACAGGGATAGGTATGTGTTTTGATCTGATGGTTCAAGATGAAGGATCAAGTTGACTTCTTTAAAATGAATAGCAGGAGAGCATACATATAAATGATTATAGCATAGTAGTAAACTGAATATATTAACTATGATGGTGGTGAACATTGCAGGTTGTTTTTATATATATATATATATATATATATCTTTTTTGCGTTTGACGAGGCAGAGAGGATTAAGGAGAAAGTTGTTCATGCTGTCTGTGCCGTGCGCCTGGAGAATGCGTCATTTAAGTGAAGTCCAAGTAATGAAAAGTATTGAGACAGCTTTTCTTCCCAAGCCTTGGACTTGGTTAAAAATGAATCAAGTCAAATAACATCAACTGTTTCTAACTGTTTTAGCACTTTGACTACATTTACCGATGCCACCAATAATAGCACTCAGCTCACTGTGTCGTCGTGTAAGGAAACTATATATAATATAACCTTACTGTTTAAATTCCAGAATACGATCATTTTCTGTACGTGAATTATATATGTTCTTCTATCAACTAAGTTTGGGATGACTTATGGTTTTGATACTATCGAACTTCATCATCGTTGATGATGCTAAATTGTTGTTAAAAATGTCAGAATCCCTAGCATTATGAAGAATGGCATTTGTCTAGCCATAGGATTATCTGGTGAAGAATTCAAGGCCGATGTGGAGAATAGTATTAATGCTAAAATAAACTTAAGACAAAGAAAATGATCTTGGACAAGCTCAAGTTGCTATTATCGTCTGGCGCCCACAGGTTGGCTCTTTGCAAGTGGCAACTTTCATCTTCTATTCATGTATGGAAACACAGGGAAGGTACACTTCATAGTTATGGCCATCCGAAGTTAATAATGGATTTAAGCTTTTAAGTAACACTCGAACCGAGTCCACTTAGCAACTCATTCTCTCTTATGAATTTAGATGTATATACTTATCAAATAGTTCATCTAAGAAAGGTAAGCTCTAGAAGGGCATGACACTATATGTAAACACTGAAAAGCAACGCTATAACTAGTTAACAAAATTAGAGGGATATGGATTATGTGCACATATATAGGAGGATTAAGAGGTTCATGAGAAGTACAATAGTAGCATTTTTCTCCCCCCAAAGGTTAGGTGTAGAGATTGAATGCTGATCAATAGGGATGGGTGACTGTTTTGGTTGCCTTTGAATCAAAAGCATGTATTTAAGATAGGATTGCTTAACTTTCATTTAGGGTTTGTGCTTGAAATAATGAACAATGTGTATTTTTTACAATTAGGAGAATGAATCAAAGAGACAGCCCAATGAAAATGGCATCAATCTCTATGCATTGGTACTCCCATTCAAGTGGAACAGTACTTGTTTATGGACTTCAATTTTGCTCGAGAGTTGTGATGTTTTACTCTAAGCTCATCAGTTTAATTGGTTCTCTTTGTCCATTCTCGACAGGTACAATATAGATTTTGGGTAATGATGGAGGCGCCTCTGATTTTCTGATGCAAACTCAACTTTTTATGTTCAATATATTTTGATAACATGACAACTTTTGCATGAAAACTATGGAGTACTAAAAATAAAGTATTAAAAGACTTATCTCAATACATATAGGTCCAAGAAGAAAATGTCAAAAGCATTCATTCATTTGGAGCAACCTTTGTTAGAAGTTAATTGTTTAATAATTTATTTGAAAGTTCAATTAACTTCCTGATTTATGATTTTTCCTATTACACATAAACCATTGTAAATTTCAAGCATTCATACCTATCATATACTCCCTCCTATTTAAAATAAGTATCGTTTTAGAGGAATGCACACTTATTAAGAAAGTTAATAAAATATCTGATATACCCTTATTAATTACATGTTAAAGTGTCTTGAAAATATAATCTGTGTAATTAAGATGTGAGAAAAATTAAAGGGTAATCTTGGAAGTGAAATCATAAATATACATAAAAAGTCACAAACGACACTTATTTTGAATAATTA
>JANZLH020000397.1:2878955-2891394 GCA_026770325.2 Erythroxylum fimbriatum
CTTTGTTATAGTGAAATACTCAGTCGTCTCCAAACTGGACGTAGGCATTGCCGAACCAGTATAAAAATTTTGGTGTTCTTTCTTTTGTTGCTGTTTTATTTTTACTCCAAATTTATCGTCATTTCGCAAAGACCAACTGAAAAACGACACAATCTAAATCAACTTCCATTTTAATCCACATTTCACATCCTCCAATATTTGAATACCAAAAAGCTGAATACATTAATCCAACTCAAAGTACATGTTCATATAAATTACCAGCAAACAATAAATGCAAAAGAAGGATACGAACTCACTGGAGATCTCACGACAATAGCCTCTCCTTCACTATTGGCAGTGATTCTGCCATATCTCACGACAATGGCCTCTCCTTCACTATCTCAATAGCCTCAACGGTGGCAATATCGGACCAGCCGTCGGAGTCGCGGACGAAGTCGTGGTGGAGGCTCTATCACCGCTTGATCTAGTTTTACTGTGATAAGTGAGAACCAAGAAATGGGAGAGACGCGAGGAAAGTGTCGAGGAAATGAGGGCATAATCGACAAAAAAAATAAAAATATTAGCTGATTCGTTGAAACGCTCCTCAGGATGAGCTTATTCAATTTTAGCTGGTTGGGTTGAATAAGCCAACCCTACCAGCTAATAACCAAACACCTTAAACAACTTTTTTACAAGGTCAACCAGCTGATATGGGTCAATAAGCTATTTTTTTTGCTGATCAGTCATCAACCTAACACAGCCAATATCTGAGTAAACTAGGCAATGCTGACAGAGCGAATGGAGAGACGAGAGGCATATGATATATGGATGGAGGTTTTAGTACAGATGGCGGAACATCATAGGATATCTATACCACCTACACCATATGGAGTGATTGCATCATCTTTGGTTCAATAGTAGTATAAGGCTAGGAGACTCGAGGATCTTCTGATGACCGAGGATCAACTCTTCACTGAATTTAGAACTTTGTAATCTTATTATTCAAGAAAGCAACTTATACCTTTCTCACTTTTTATGTTTTTGTTGATATTTTATTTATCTGTGCTTCTATTATATACATTGAGGACAATGTATAATTTTAAGTGTGAGGAAGGGGTTTCAACTTTCTTAAGCTTATTGTAATCTTTTTTATTAATTCTTATTAACTGATATCCTATTTTAGTTAAAACTTGTCAAAATTACTTTATATTTTTATTGATTATTGAATTGAATCAGTATGCAAAAGAATGAAAGTTAAAATAGACTTGCTTTTATAAGTCATATTTTTAGTAAAAAATGTTATTTTAAGCTCTTTTATTCTTTAATGTGTGTTATCATGGATAGTTAGATGATTCTAGAATATGCTTTTATTATCCATATTGAGGCCATATTTGTTAAACTAAAAGCATTGAAATGATAAAGGCATTTAGATTTAACTATTTGTTTTAACCTATTTTCTTGATTGTTATCCTACCATATTTTATCCCTTAGGAGTAACTACTTTTGAGACTTAAACTTTTCATTGATTATAACCACGTTAATAGTCTTTACATTATTTTTCTTAAAAGCCTTTTCATTATATATTTAGACCCTGAAGGATTTACATTTACTTGATTGCTTGAAACCTGGATTATACTAAAGAAATTTAAAGAGGTCCAATATTTCTTTAATTATGGTACATGGTGAATGCTCGAAAAAGTAAACCAAAAAAACATAATAATAATAATAATAATAATAATAATAATAATAATAATAATAATAACAACTAAGTTTCATGTAATTTTTTTATTTAATTTTCCTTTAATGTTATCACCCTTTTTGTTATCCCTATTGTACCTTTATCTAAACCTCACTAAAACCTTGTAACGAAACCTTTTGGTTCTTATTTCTAGTTTACTTATAAATGGTAGAGTATGATTTTATTACAAGCTTATGGTTAATAATCCACCTATGTATTGATTTGAGAGTTCCTACACTTTCTACCCCTAGCCCTTTGAGTGCATTAAGTGAATCATTAGTGAAGTTATGAAATTTTGTGCTTTTGATTTCAAAAAATTATCTATATGAATGCTATTGTTATTAACTAATGAAGGTTGATTCTAGGATGCCTTGAATCTAATTGTATATTAATTTAATTGATATGACATGATGATTTAGGGTGTGGTGTGGATGGACAGGTTGAAGTTAATAAGGGATGCTTGTAAGTTTGATGACTTGGATTATATTTGCTTAAGGAAAAGCAAAAGCTTAAGTGTGCAGATGCTTGATAAACAATTAATTTACTATATTTATATACCAATATTTAGTGTGATTTACTTGTTATTTGAGAGGTTTATGGTATTTTTTGGTGCTTAGTTGTCTTTATAAACCAAAAAGAAAAGAATTCGGGCGAAATCGAAAGAACTGAAACAACTTTGGAGATACAAATTTTTGTATAGGGATCGTTTAAGTCACTATAAATGTGTTGAGATACATGCACATGTATGTGAAATACACGATTGTGTATGTAGCCCATGTAATTTTCTACAATTGTGTAAAGCCGCAATTTAGAGGAAATTTTGAGATGCATGATCACCTACACAGTTGTGTAAGTGTAAGTGACCGTGTATATTTTAAAAGCCCTAGTTTTTGATATAAAAGGAAATTATAAAGAATAAAAAAAGAAACAATTAAAGTCAAATTAGACATCGAAAAAGGAAAGAAGAAGTGGTTTTAAACATAGGACAAGAAAAATATAAAGATTACCGTATGAGTTCTGGTTTAGAGCAACCTTTGATCCAAATTTTAAGAAGATTTCATTAGAGATAAAAAGGGGATATAAATTATGGATGTTTAGTACATAGATGTGATAAACCCTTAGTTAGGATGGATAGTATGATATATTCTTTTATCCAATGCAATTTTATTGATTGATTGTGATTCAATTATGTGTTTATATTCTTGAATCAATATGTTTGGGATAATAGTCCAATGTTTGATTTTATATGATTGAGGTTGAGAAATCCTTTTGTTTAAATAGATCTACTATAGTTGGAAGGAGTTACATGTAAACCTAGAGATACGTCGATATAAATACTCTAGATTAGGATCAAGTCTAATAGTGAAATTCACAAATTGAGTAATGCAATTAGTGGTTGCAATTGGGCTCGGGCAAGGCTCAAGCTTTGGTTGCCTAAGCTTGGACCTACTCAAGGATTGACCATTGTAACAAAAATGACATAATTTTGAACCTTTATTTTAAAAAAAATTGGCTGGGCCAAGTTCAGGCTCCGCAGTCTCTGGCTTGAATGGTTTAGGGATTGATCGAGCTTTGAGGGGCCCGACCTAGCCCATTACTATCCCTAAATGCAATCTTAGGGGTTTTAACTAGAAAGAGATTTCAGTTGATCAACTGAGAGTTAGTCATTAATAGTGTTGAGAAGACATTAACATAAGATAGAAATTTATACTGTCCAATAATCAATAATTTACTTGCAAGATAAAGGGTTAAGATATCTTAGAGGGTTTTATCACCTAGGCATTACTTATTTGATATCATTTAATCGTAGTGCTTTCTTCATCTTAGTTCATTATTGTGTTAAAACTTAGTTTAGTTTTAAATTAACTTCACAACTTGATTCAACTGTTAGATAATAGAAAAAGGCTTAATAATAGACTATAAGTGGGAGTAACCTGTACTTGTCAATGCTAGCTATAACTATACCATGTACTTGAGGTTAAAAATTATAATATGAAAAACACAACCATCCACATCTTTGAAAGTAACCTAAGCAACTTCCTTACCATTTCAACATTATCATAGGATTCCAAAGACCTTTGAGAGCATTAATAATATCAATAAATTGAGTATACATGCTATATATGCTTTCATCATGCTCTATCTGAAACAATTCAAGTTGATGTGTTAGTAAGCTTACTTTTCTCTTCTTTACTTGTTTGGTTCCCTTATGTGTAATTTTAAAAATATGTTAAATTTCATGAGCCGTTTGACACATATATTTCTTGTTAATGCACAAAAAAGGATATGCATGGCCCTAATATTGAAGGAAACTAATTCTTATCTTGAGGTTCCCATTCTTTATTCAATTTGAGTACCTTTTTGTTATATATAATTTTCATCTAAATAAAGGGAACATTTGAAACTATTTCATTAGGTCTACACTTTCAGCAATTAAGAAGAATCTCATTCTAGTTTTTTAATAAGGTAATTATTATCATCTTTGATATAGGATTTCATTAGAAATACTAGCCTAATATACTTGTTTTGACATTACTTCTTAGTCTTTAGTGGCACCTAAGAGCGAGTGAATTGGAGGTTTATAAAATTCAAGAATTTTTCTTCCTAAGGAAATTAATTTAATAATATATATATATATATATATAATAAATGGGTTGCTTAATATAAACCATTCAAACAATTGAATAATACTTTAAATAGAATAAGAAAGAGAAAATGCAAACTGATTTACAATGATTCAACAAGTAACCCTTGCCTATGTCTACTCTTAAGAATCTTCTTGAAATTCTATTATAATTCCTTTTTTAAGGCAAAGAATAACCTTTATATAATATTTTTCAATAAAAAGGAACCATTTTACAATCTTCTTCTAAAGTGAAGAGGAACCTCAATCTCACTTAGGTCACCCCAAATACAATAATATAATGCTCCAAACAAATTTTACAACTCAAAATAGCTCATTTATCACTTGATAATTCCAAAGAGACTTATTCACACAAATATGAGACAATGATGCTCAAATTATTAAAGAACACTAAAAAATGTGTGTAAAATACATCTAAATGCTTCTTGATAATAAAAATAATAAGAAAATAACTATTTATAGTGTTTTAGGACTCTTCCTAGCTGTTAGAGATAAGAACTAGCTCTTACAACGACTATTTGTAGAGTATTAATTGACTAGTATGCAATAAAAGCACCATGTTTATTAGTCATTATAACACTAGTTGACTAGTAGGCATATTAGTTGACCAATACATTAACCAATGTCATAACAAACTCACGATACATTAAGTTTAACAACTTTAACTTATATTGGTCAACCACTAACTTATATAGGTCGACTAATCACTCTAAAAATATGATTTTTACAACTTTAAATGCTCAAACTCAATTTGTTTAATGCAATTATGAATTAAACACTTCCCAAAATGTTTCATAAAGTTTATTTGAAATGTCAAGAGGCTTTTATATTAAAACTAAAAGCTTCAATTCCTCTTGATGAATGGAAAGACTTATGTAATAAAGTGAAATGAAATGTTTATGTATGGTGAGCCTTTTAGAACATCAAAGTGATTAAATGACAATTAACATTACAAACTAATGAATGACCTTAATAAGCCTTAATACTCTTTTATTCTTGTTTTAAGATTCATTTTGATGGTTAGAAACTTTAGCTTACTCTTTATCAACTTCGTAAGCTATCTTTTTGAGTTTATAAATTCATTATGTTCTTTTATTGGTTTTCATCAAAACAATAAACTCATTAGTAGTAATTATATTTTGTTATAATCAAAAGACCAATTGGAACCTCCCTTGGTTAGAAATATTAGTGAGACTAAGATTGTTTTCTTAGTTCTATATGTTGATGATATTTTACTTGTTACTAATAATTTAAGTATGTTACATGAGAAAAAGTTTTTGTTTCCATAGTTTCATATGTTGATGATATTTTACATACTGCTAATAATTTGGGTATGGTACATGAGACAAAAGATTTTTTTCTCTAATAATTTTTAGATGAAAAATATGCAAGAGGTATCTTACGCAATATGAATTGAAATTTTTTTGTGACAGATCATAAGGACTGTTGAAATTGTCTCAAAAAGTTTATATCAAAAGAATTCTAAAGAGTTTTAATATAGTATTCAATAGGTATAGTTTGTACTCAAAAAGGCCAAAATTTTAGTCTTGTACAATATCTAAAGAATAATGTAGAATGAAAAAAAAATGAAATCAACTCCTTATGCTTTAGTTGTAGGTAGTTTAATATATTTATAAATTATAAACTTATACAAGATTAATGAGTTCAACGATATAAAGTAAGTATTAAGGTACCTACAAGGAACAAAGAACTACATACTTGGGATTATATATTGGAAAGCTATAAAGTAAGTATTAAGGTACCTGCAAGGAACAAAGAACTACTTACTTATGTATTCATGATTTGATAATTTGAAATTGATTGGATACTCGGATTTATATTTTTTTAGATGTCTTAATAACAGAAAATCCATATTTGTTTACCTTTTTCTTTTAGCGAATATAGTAATATCATAAAAGAGTGATAAATTATCATTACTTCATCCACTATAGAGGACAGTTTGTGACATGTTTTGAAGCCATAATTCATGCACTGTGGCTATAGAATTTCATTTTAGGACTTGGGGTTATCGGTACTATTACCAAGGCCCTTAATATTTATTATGATAATTTCACAAAGAACGATAAATATTCAAAAGATGCCAAACATTTGGAATTAAAGTACTTTATAATTAAGGAGGAAGTTCAAAAAGAGATAGTGTTTATCGAGTATATTAGTACTGATCTAATGGTAGCATATCTATTAACTAAGGGTTTAAGACCAAAGATATTTAAGGAATATGTACATAGAATGGGTCTTGGTTATACCATTCGAATGAAAATTATTTTTGATTATGCTGGCACTCTAAGCTCATTTATATGTTTCTAATTCTACATTAATGATTTTTTATTTTATAATAGTCTACACATTTATGTTTAATACTTTAATTAAAAAAAGTTTATGAGATATAATATGTAAACCATAATGAAATTTGTTTATATCATTATTTATAGACCTAGAATAGTGAGTAACAAATATTGTAGTATATAGAAGGGTATATGTTGCATAGATAATATGTAACAATTATAACTCATTTTTTTTGCTTTATCATACAAAGTTACTTATGTTAAATTTTCAAGATTTATTTTAATTTACTTGAACTTGTGTTGTTTAATTTTATCTTTATTTTATGGTTATACCAAGTGAGAGAAAGTTAGAATATATCCTAACGTTAAGTTAACAATTATGCTTAAGTCCAATTAAGAATTAATTAGCTAAATAACCATGATTGTTCACTTGATTATGTAATAGATGTATCAGATTAAATTATAGAAATATAAATTGGACATTTTCCTGCCTATTAAGGTTTACGATAATTGTATGCTAAATAATTCATCAAAAGCATTTATAGACGAAAAAGGTTAAAGAAAATAAATTAATTTGTTCAAAAAAAATTATAATATGTCAATTTCAATAAATACTTCAAATATGTATGTATATATTATATTGCGAGGGTTTGTCCTCAAGATTATATGATTAATGTTTTATTTAGAAAATTGAACTATACTTCCCATTAATGTTGTATAAGACAACAACAACAATAACACTTAGATAGATTCTCACTAAAATGCTGGGTCTAGGAAGACCCAATTATAGTATGCAACTTTAACCCTACATAGTAGAGAGACTGTTTTCGATAGACTTACATGTAGTGTAAATTAATAATAATATAAAATATCAATAAATACGTATAACTAAACATATAAATGTATGTAATACAATGCCAATAGAACATGGTAAAGATTAACAATACAAGATAAAATACGTAAATAAATACACAAACTAGGACAAAAAGAGATAAGTACAAGAATAAATCATACTAGTCATTACAATGAAAAGAGAAACTACTTAGGCTAAATAACTAGGAGAGAAGTACTACATAATAAACAAATATTAAGGTTATCTATAAAACGATTGACTCGAAGTAAAAAGTTTAGAGGACTTAAGAGAATGATAAAGACCTCTCTATATGAGATCCTTTATCGGTATCTTAGTACGCCAAAGTTTTCTATTGCGGGTCATATTTTTAGTAAGTTTCAATAAAGTCGTATCGTTCTTGATCACTTCATCTTAGTTCTTCTTAAGCTTTCATTTTTTTTCTTTTACAATCTCTAAATACTATTTTCTTGTTTCTTCTCACTAGAGTGTTAGGATGTTTTCTTTTAACATGCATGAACCAACTAAGTCTCATCTCTCTTAATTTATCATTAATACTGGTCAACTTTAATTTGTCTTGTACGAATACATTCTTGACCTTATCTCTTATAGTAAGGTTACACATCCAATGAAGCATCCTTATCTTTGTCACCATTAGCTTGCAACTCTGCTTTGTTTGATGAGCCAACACTCTTGAATATATAGCATAGCTTGCCTAATCACTAAACTATAGAATTTACCTTTGAATTTAAATGGTATCTTCTTGTCACTCAAAACTCTTGATGTAATTCTCTACTTAAGTCATCCAGATCTAATATAGTAGACTATATCTTTATCAATCTCTCTATTTCTTTAAGTGATAGACATTAGGTACTTAAAACACTTTTCCCGTGGTTTAACTTTTAAACCTATCTTTACCTCTATATCGAAATCCACCCTATGGCTTAAAAGATATACTCTAAATACTCAGTCTTAGTTCTGTTCAATTTAAAATCTCTCGATTCTAACGTTCTGTCTTGACATTTACACCTTTTTTTGTCTCATCCACTAAGATAATATCATTAGCAAATAGCATATACCAAGACACATCTCTTTGAAAATTCTTGGTGAACTCATCCATCACTATTACAAACAGAAAAAGGTTTAATGAGGAGCTTTGATGTAGCTAATATTAATAGAAATTTTTTTCGTATCTCCTCCAATCGTCCTTACTCTAGTCTTTACTCCTTCATACATATCTCTAATAACTTGTATATAAGATAAAGAAACTCCTATAACTTTTAAACACCTCCACAAGATCTCCCTAAGTATCCTATCATAATTCTTCTCTAAATCAATAAAAACTAAGTTTAGATTACTCTGTCTTTTCCTTTAATATTATATTAATTTTCTTAAGAAATGTAACACTTTTATCGTGGATCTCCTTGACATAAATTCTATTAATTAGTTCGTTTTGAATTTAAGAGTTAGGTTGAGTCATTATGTTAGCAACATCTGTAGTCTACATGTGATATTCACATTACGTATATTTCAACAATAATTTAGGAGGAGGTGTTTTAGAAAATTGAAAATTACAAGGAATTCTTTCTAGAATTTTAAATTTTGAGTTTTTTATAATTTATTTAAACTAGAAGAGAGCTCCATATCTTTTATCTAGTATTTTTTCAAGAATTTTAAAGATTGAGAGTTTTTTTTTAAGTAATTTAAACTACAACGGAGCTCCATATCTTTTAGCCTAAACATAGACATTAATTTGTAAAGTTGAGATAAATTTGTAAAAAAAAGACATGTTTTGGGTCCAAAAGATTTACATAAATTTGTAAAGTTGAGATAACAATCTTTTTTTATATAAATTTATTTATATTATTTACAACTATTTTTACAATTACTGCATTAATCCCCAGTTGTAATATAATCGATCAGCAATGTCAAATTTAAAACTTTAACTTGATTCTTTCGATTCAGAAATGGCTGCAACTGCAATATATTATCATGAAATAACAATATTTGCAGTTTTGAACGAATTGGCTTATGATGCCTTTTCTAATATATTACTCATAAAAGTTATATCTAACAAACGTAGAAGTGAAATCCCATTTACAGACGCAAGGAGTTTAATTTGAGGCTTGGACAGATGGATCCAAGAAGACGGGGACCAAGAAAACTCATCAATCACAGACCTAGCTAAGCTCCAATTCTTGTTGGATTGCACTTTGACACTCGTACAAGTTGGCATTATGGCATAACCACTCTCCTCAAATTACCGATAATGTCTATATCTCAAACAGAAAATATCATAGCAAAGTGAAAATTAATCATACTACTTTGTCTTCTTGCTCAGTAACCTTGCGAATTCTATTCTTGTCCTTCGGATCGCTTTCGTCTGCTGGTAAGATATCATGCATCAAGAAACTGTATAGAATCTTTCCTTTTCAATGACATCATGATCTTCTTTCTGTACAAGAACAAAAACCTTTTCTTCCAAACCAATAACAAAAGACCAAACTCGTATATTTTATTTGTGGTAGGTTTGCTTTCCTTATGTTGGCATATTTCACGAACCTATAAAACCAGCGCTTTAACTCTCAGACCAGCTAATATAATTTTGTGAGCTCTTTAATTTCTCAACTTTACTGTATATTTCAACTTTCCTTTCCCTGGATAAAAGTAACGAGACATGTACATTTTGGGGTGATCAAAGCAGAACTACTTGTGAATGTGATAAAACTGAACTGAAAGTCTTCATTTTTCTCTTGCTAAAATCTGTAACAACTGCTCTGTTCTATTGACTAGAGATGTCATGTCCCTTTGAGGTTGAAACATACTTTGTCATTGCTCATTTCTGCCAACTTCCCCTTAGGAGACCAAACACAAGACTGGTCAGAATTCCCGGGAGCAGGTCCATTTCATGGCTGTGGCCCCCAAATTTACAACAAGTTGATTTGAAACAACGCTAATCTAGTTTTCCATACAACTGGCATCTAGATTGGAAAAATCCTATTCGCTAGCTACAACTTGTAAATTATCCCTTTGTAGAGCAATATTATAAAATAAAAAAAAAATTGGCACGGTGTCAAATGTCAAAGACAACAGTATGTTTAATGCATCTCTTGTGGAATGAATCGTTATAATATTTGGAGGAACTATTAATTTGTACTTATTGTTAGGTGAATTGCGTTAGCTTTAATATTATGTTAAATCCATTCACCATAGTTAAATATTGATAATTTCACATCATACTTTTACAATTTTTTAACATTATCATTCATAAATTTTGAATTTTGAATAAACTAATTAATAAATAAAATACTTTATACTTTTATCAAATTAACCTACTCTTTAAGCTGTCCAACATTGATCAAAGACAAGTTTGTCCCCCACTACTAACGTAGTGTATGGTTGCTGTCCCCTTTCGTAGGGACAGATGACAAAACAAAAAAATCCTGTCCCTCTGCACGTTTAGTTGTTGTCTCAAGTGATTTTTTTTTCTGTTCCCGGATGACAAAACAAAAATTTTTGTTCCTTCCAAAATCAAAAGACAAAATTTCTTATCTCCGTCTCCGAAACAAAACACATAAGCAACTTTCAAAAATACCCCTCCTCTCACATAAGAAAATTTTTTATTCTTAATTATATTATTAAACTCATTGGCTCGAAACACTTTTAGTGATACAGATAGCCTGAAGAGGCTAAGAGTAAAAGAATACTGATTGTATAAAGACCTGAAGAGGCTCGGAGAAAAAGAATACTTGTAAAAGTTTTGAGAGATAGTGAAATCTCAGAAAGACATCTGAGGACTGGACGTAGCCCACGATTTGGGGTGAACCAGTATAAAAATTACTGTGTCGAAATCTCTCAACTCTCTCTCTCTCTCTCTTAATCATGATTTTCAATATTACCTTTTTACACAAGGTTTAGAAAATCTTTTACAAACGGGTTTACATTAGTTCTGTTAAAACGAACAAGTTGTGTTTTAAATCAAAAGGATTTTTCAAAAAGGGGTTAAAGAAAAAGTTACCACAATTCAACCCCCCCTTCTTGTGCACCTATATATCGTTATTAAGTATTGTATTAACTTGTGATTCACTTCATGAAAACGCAATGTTGTTGAGTTGAAGCAGCAAACGTTGCGTTTCACACGCAGAGGAAGGGGCAGAGGTTTTAAGAGTTGCAAATTAAATTGTCAAAATGAATACACAGTAGACACAACAGGAACGATGACGCACAGGGGGCGCAGAATGTTTTAATGCTACAGTAAAGGGTTGAAGAAAAGAAGGCATAGTATCGACACAAGTACAAGCACAGTAGTGGAAACAAGAGGGACGTTGTGCAAACGTGAAGACAGGTATAGTGGAGGCGCAGTAGCTGCGTCTTCAGTGAGGCTTGCGTGATGCCGAAGCTTGCGGTATTGAACAAAAAACAAAGGGATTTTTTATTAGGGATTGGATGGGAGTCGAAGCATTTTTTTAGGAAAGACCAATGAAAGGCTAAACGTCCCGACATCAGTTCAGAGGTGATATCGATGCCAACGGGTTAAGTATTTTTTATTATTTTGTTATTTCTTTCTCTCATTAGGAATTTATTGGGTTATCCGATGTTAATTGATCTAGGTATTGTGTATGGATAATCGGATTTTCGTTATTATTCGATTATTTGTGTATGAACCCGTTGGGTATTGTGAATTGATGATTTTAATACATTCATTGAATCGTTAATTTCAAACCCACTGCTAGAATTTCGATATAATCCGTAATTGTTATGTTAAAATTCATATGTAACGACTAATGATTTGTAATCATTAGGGATAACATAACCTAGGTTAAATGACGCATCGTATGTGGTTGTTGTAGGAAAATTCCGGGAGGTACATCACATGTACCAGGTGCGGAAAACAAAAATTTTTGTTACCGGGACCTTCCCGA
>JANZLH020000398.1:34743-45097 GCA_026770325.2 Erythroxylum fimbriatum
AAGGTACAGTACTGATCATCTGATGGAGTTATTGTCGTTTCCTTCTCATAAACATCTGGGAAGAATTTCTTCAAGAAGGGGTCCATAGAAGTAACGCCACCTATTCGCAAATATTCACAAGATAATGGTATTAAAACAAAAAAAAAGGAAATAATAAAGTGAAGCGTTAATGCAGGTACAAAAGAGTGGTGAGCTCAAAAGCTTTTGAGAAAACCCCAAATCTTGGGAAGAAAACGTTTTTCTTTTGGTCTTCAACGTAAAGCATATAAATTTGAACACGAATGAAACTAGTAAAGGAAGCTTAGGAGAGTTGATTATAATGTACCTGAGATACCCAAATCGTAACCAAAAATCAGACCACCGACAGCAGCAGCAAGACAAGTTAGGAAGACATTAAAAGTGAATTTACCCGGATAATCCTTACCACCCCCGCCGGCTACAACAACACCACCAGCCATATTCAACTCTCTCTCTCTATGCTTATTGGCTTATACTACGACGGCAAGAAAAGCAAAGACTCGGCTGAAGACTAGATTTTTGACACAGCCTAGAACTTAAAAGAAAATAGGTAGAGAAGCTAATTCCAGAGTCGTTATTTATAGACGAGGATATGATAATCAGTTTAGTTGGTTCCTAATAAAAATAAATAAATCAATTTTTATTTAATAATTTTTTAAAAAAATTAAACTTCATATAATAAATAATATACAAAAATAAATCAATTAAATTTTATTTGCTATTGTTTACGTGGCATTTATTACAGATGGATCTCCTATGGTATCCCAAATATTTCTAAGCTAACTACGACCCCTTCTTCCTTGATGATCTATCTGAGATCTTTAATGGAGATCCTGCTTTATCCTAAAATAGATATTTCATGGATTCTTATCCTATCCAGGATAGATCTGTAATGGATTTGAATAACTTTTTATACATGTGATTTTTATTTTTAAAATTCTCATATGATTTGAGTTTTATTTTTAATCTCTTTGCTAAATTAATTTTCAAATTACTAATCAATTTAGGTTTAAAAATGAATCATCCATCAAATCATGTTCTGATTAAAAATAAATTCAGTCACATGGAATCATTTAAAAAATCAAAATCACAAATTATACAAATAAAATCAACATTAATATTTGTCGGGTTACCACCATTAATTTTATGAGCATTAAACTTCAAAATTGGATACAGCTTGTTACCAACTATGATTCCTTCTAGCGTTCTCACTTCTCACAGCTTTTATTATTTATCTGTCTTAGGAAATTTTATAATTGAAATCTCCATTGATTTTTTTTCTTCCACCAATTTAGCTATTTGGATAATATTGACTTGCTAACAATCATAAGAGGAACTTTTATATATAAGATTGAAATGTTAATTATCTCTGACAGAAAAAAAACAAAATAAAAACCTTACTAATTAACAAATCTTGATATTGAAATTAACAAAACAAAGAAATCGAAAATTAAAACACGGACACGATACAATATCCAACAAAATTTCTGGTTTATTTCTTTTTTATTCACAAAGAATAATCAAACTGATCCAGGTCCAGTCTTCTTTTTACTTGGCAATTCAACGCCGGAATCGTCACCGTCGTAGAACTTACTCCAGTAAGGATGTTTCTTCCAAACAATGGTCATCTCTTCAATGGGTACTCCTTTGGTCTCAGGAAAGAACTTGTAAATGAAAATGTTCATGATCACCACGCAGACACCGAAGACGATGAACAATCCGAACTTCAAGTGGCAAAGCATTAATGTGAAGACTTGGGCAACTGCGAAGGTGAAGATCATGTTCACTGCCACGTTGATACTCATCGCAGCCGATCGGATTTCAAGTGGTAAGATTTCGCTGGGCACCAACCACCCCATAGGTCCCCATGACCATGCAAAACCTGCAACGTAGACGCATATGGTAGCCACCACAAAACCACAGTACATCTTAGAAAGATGACCTGGGTTACCACTCACTCCAAACTTAACTCCAATTGCGGAGGCCACGATGATCTATACAGTTATTTGAACAAAAAAAAGTAATTATATTGAATACGTCGTTAAGAAACTGAAGATATAAATTGCCCATCCATATGTAGAAAACATCAACTAACAACTAACCTGGCAGATAAGCATTTGAACGCCACCCTCAAGGAAAAGACTTCGCCTCCCAAACTTATCGACGGTGGAGATAGAGACCAAAGTTGCCACACAATTAACTACACCCGTAATGGCTGCCGACATGAGAGAGGCATTGCTTCCAAAGCCGATGGTTTTGAAGAGGACAGGGGCATAGAAGACAATAACGTTCATGCCAGTAAGTTGTTGGAACATAGGAATGCAAATAGACATAACAAGTTGAGCCCTGTATTTCCTCTGCACGATGTTTCTCCATGGGTGTTTGACCTTCTTCGAAGCCTCACTAGCTTTTACAATATCATCGAACTCCGCATCCACGTTAGGAACTCCTCGGAGCTTCAGCAACTGTGCTTTGGCTTCCTCATAGTGATTTCGTTCGATCAATGAATTGGGTGTCTCCGGAAGGATCAATGAAGAACCAATAATGATGACGGCTGGCACTAATGCACCACCCAAGCTCAACCTCCATCCCCAACCACCCTCAATCTTGGCAAAGCCATAGTTGAGGAAATTAGCTACCAGAATTCCAATTGTAATCATCAGTTGGAACATTATGTTTAGGGCACCACGGTACCTGTGAGGAGCTACCTCAGAGAGGTAAATTGGCACGGACTGTACACACAGAGAAAAAATAAATAAATACATTTTAGTTTACAAGACATATTACAATAAATAAGATAAGAAGAGCACAGAATTCGTATTTACCTGATTGACACATCCGATACCTAAACCAAGAAAAAGACGGCCAACAATAAGCATCCAGACTTTAAAAGCAGCGGCATTGAGGACTGAACCTACGGCGAAAAGTATACCACCAAAGAGGTAGGTGATACGACGACCTAGAACTCGAGTAATTGTGGATGCTGCCAAACACGAAACAAGCGCCGCCAAGTACAGCGAAGACGTGAACAGTGTCAACGTCTCGTTATTGAAGGTACAGTACTGATCATCTGATGGAGTTATTGTCGTTTCCTTCTCATAAACATCTGGGAAGAATTTCTTCAAGAAAGGGTCCATAGAAGTAACACCACCTATTCGCAAATATTCACAAGATGATGGTATTAAAACAAAACAAATAATAATAATAAAGTGAAGCGTTAATGCAGATACAAAAGAGTGGTGAGCTTAAAAGCTTTTGAGAAAACCCTCAAACAATTTCTTGGGAATTATAACGTACCTGAGATACCCAAATCGTAACCAAAAATTAGACCACCAACAGCAGCAGCAAGACAGGTTATGAAGACATTAAAAGTGAATCTACCCGGATAATCCTTACCTCCCCCGCTCGCTACAACAGCACCACCAGCCATATTCAACTCTCGCTCTCTACTCTACTTATTGCCTTGTACTACTATGGCAAGAAAACAAAGACTAGGTTGATAACTAAATTTTTGACACAGCCCAGAACTTAAAAGAAAATAGGTAGAGAAGCTAATTTCAAAGTCGGTATTTATAGGTAAGTTTAGTCCGTTCCTAATCAGACTTGTATATGTTATCTAGTGCGATAGCAGAACTTAAAACCTATTCAATATAAAATTACCAACCTTTGAGTGTTTTACGATTGTGTATATGCGTACAATTGCTCAAAAATAAAAAATAAAAAGAAAAGAAAATTAACGGGTTAAAAGATCGTGTGGTTAAATGAGGGGGCTTAAAGATTGCGGGACGCAATAAGCTAAACGTAAGATCAGGGGTAATTAACAACTGGCTTTCTGTTTTAGCAAATTTTCTTGGAAATTAACAACTGATAGATACATCTCGTATTTTCTTTGTAAAACCTAATTTTATTTTTCATATTTAAAAATTAAAACTAGTCCTTATTTTACGTCAGAATGATTACCTAATTTAATTTTTAATTATTCTCTCACCTGTATCATGATTGTAAGAAACTAGGATTCAAATCTTAATTTCAAATACATAATCCAAAATATATTTAATTTTCTAAAAATTTATGGTTGGTTATATCAATTATAATTGCAATGAGAACGAAAATCGAGATGCTAATTGCATTTTGTTTGAAATTAGAATATTATTCTCACATATATAAAGTTGAAGAAATTGTATTAGAACTGAAATCCTATTTCTATGTTAATGGGAATTCTGTTTCCAATTCAAAATACATGTTTCAACTCAATTTGGACTATTAAACTATACTTACAAACTAGTATTTTAAGTAAAATTGTAATTTGACT
Source organism: Erythroxylum fimbriatum (assembly GCA_026770325.2). Lineage (NCBI taxonomy): Eukaryota > Viridiplantae > Streptophyta > Magnoliopsida > Malpighiales > Erythroxylaceae > Erythroxylum > Erythroxylum fimbriatum. Next base: position 39,074 of record JANZLH020000398.1, read on the forward strand.
TTTTTAAATGGAATTATAATTTCAATCTATTTACGTTAGAATTGAAAGAAATCAGTGAAGATGAGTTATTATACTTAAAATTTCATATTTTAATTCTTAGAAATAACATATTGATAAGGAACTCACTCAACATTAAGCAACAATAAAAACAAGAATGTGAGGCGCAGAAGATCTCCGACGGGCTTGCGGACGTTCGCCGGTATGCAGACTAAAGCACAACGCTATTTTTTAGGCCGAACATCACCATGTAACGACAACAACTGATTCAAGGATCAATAGTTGTGTGGCATTTAAATGATATAATTTTAAATTTCACCATCCAAATTCCAATGCTCTTCTGGGCTATTCGTAAGATGTATATACATCTTTAAATAGTTGAACGTTTTCCAAATTGCTTTGTTTAAATTTTCAAGTAGTTAACGTTTTCGAACACTACAAGAAAATAACATAATCTGCAACATTTTTTCAGTAAAACGTCACAGATTATAAAGACTTTTTGTGATAAAATGCGCTACGTTGTCTTAAACAAAACGTCACTAAACCCTTCTACAACAAATTTTATATTTAAAACACACTGTGCATCGAAAAGCATGACTCTCGTTTATCTGTTTTCTCAACCCACATCCTCAAAATCCCTTAAATTGAAACCATATTTTTAGAGAATAACAGCATTATGGCCAACGCCGACGCTGAGGTAGTGGACTTTGAGCCTGAGGATGACGACATCGATGCCGCCCCTCGCGCCACCCATCCTCCCAAGCTCAAGTCCGCCATCACCGGTGGAGCATCCTCCTTCTCCTCCGGTCCTAAGAGGACTAAAGGTCGTGGCTTTCGCGAGGAGGCCGGCGCCGACTGCTAAACCCGCCTTGCAGCTCACGATTTTGATTCTCTTGGCTCCAATAGTGGCTCCAGCCCTCAACGATTTTGATTCTCCGCCGCAGTGTTCGGTCCAGGTTCAGTTATTTTCTTTATTTTCTTTACTTCAGTTACTTTAGTATTTTCCTCTTCCTCTTTCCCGTACTCATCTCGAACTTTGATCACAAGGTAAAGTTTCGTCCCATACTCTTAGTCTTGGTTACTCCTAGATCTCTTTCTTACTTTCATTTCATTCAGATCTGTGTATCTTCTCAGTTATTTCATTGTTGGGATTAGGTTTAGATATCTATCACAATTGGAATATGGTCTGAGGTAATTTATTCTCTAAAATGGTTGAGCTCATAGGGAATTAGTGTAACCACTGTGCATTCACTATCTTCTGTAAAATTTTTTCATTAAGTACCATTCTCCCACCTGCTTATTGCTCCACGTAAACAAATTTCCATGTGATCTTAGTTCAGTTAACCCTATAGTTTAGATTTGTTTATAGAGTTTTCATTTCCCAGCTTCGGTGGTACTGCCTCTGCAAAAATGACTAGTAGTGTTGATAAGAGAAATATGTTTTATATTTACAATAAGTTAAAGTCTCTTGAGTATTTTGGATTTAAAATTTTGCGACTTATTCTTTGTGTTTTTGTGCAGACTTGCTTGCTTCTGGTTATCTTTGGAATTGTACTTCTCATCGTGATCATAGTTCTCACAGCCTAATCTTAAGGTGTCTTGATTTCCTTATTGAGCAATTTGAGGAGCTGCTTGGCAACAGCATAGTTTGTCTTTTTGCTAATTTTGTGGGTGAGGTAGTGTCTCACTACTGGTCGGAGGTGGTGTATAGTGAATGGTATGGTAGTATTCAGTTGTTTCATGTGGGTGGGGAATGTTTTTCTTTTCTCTTTTGGGTATTCAAGTGTGTTGGGCATTTTGAGGAGTGTTATTTGTGTAATTATCTTCATCAAAATTTTAAATGTGATAAATAAAATGTCAAATTCTTTCGTCTACAACAATTCATGCAGCTCTTCAGTATCATTAGTAATGTTAAAGCCTTATTTTCCTGATTTTCATTTTCCAGGAAATTCTGACATAATTATGACATTACAAGTCTAATTCGAAGCAATATTTGTACTAACTTTTTGAGTTCGCAAAAGTTATTAAACAAATAAGAGTTAAAAAAATTGTATTTTAAAAAACAATTATTAAAATTAAAAATTATTAAATTAAAATGATTTTTGAAAAATGAAAAAAAAATAAAAAAAATAAAAAAATAATAAAAACGTCGCGGAAGACATTTTGCGACGACATTCCGTGACGTTTAAAAACGTCGCAGAAAGACCAATATTTCAGTGACGTTTTTTAAAACGTCGCAGAATGTCCGTATTTTCCGTGACGTTTTACAAAAAACGTCGCAAAAATTTTTTCCCTACACCACATTTCGCGACGTTTTTTGTGACGTTTTAAAAAACGTCGCAAATGGTATTCTGTGACGTTTTTTGACATTTTGTGACGTTTTTTAAACGTCGCGGATTGACTTATTTTCTTGTAGTGACAATAAGTTGTTCTACTCTTTAATTTAGACTTTAAAGTGTTTGAAACATCAATTTCAACACTTCACAGTTGACAGATACTCTAGTGTAATAACATGTGGGTTTTTTTTCTTAACTAATAGCTTGGCAAAACCATAATCTCTAACCGCAGCTTCAAAGCATTCATATCAAATCAGATATTTGCCACTTTGAAGTTCCTCTGAATTATTTAGCGATTGCATCATTCAAGTGCAGAAGTCCACATGCCAAGGGGGATGCGGATTCCATCTAGCTAGTTGAATCTAAAGATTTTGTTTTCTGGACAATTTTCTGTTGAAGAGAATTTAGACAAACAGAAAATCCATAAATATGTATTAGTCTTCTTTCCAAACAGAATAAAATTGGACGAGAAGAGCAGGTAGGAAGACAAAGTTCGAAGGTTTCAGACTAATATGACAACGATATAAGTTTAGCCACAAAGTTCGAAGGTCTCAGACTAATATGACAGCGATATAAGTTTAGCCACAAAGTTCCAAGGTCTCAGACTAATGTGACAACAATATAAGTTTAGCAGTATGTCACTGCTTCTAAAGCATTTGATCAAACATTCCAGCAGACATCAAGGTTGGGATCTTCAATAGATAGGAGCAGGACACTAGATTCAGTGCTTAAAATGAACTAAATAAGAGAAGTGGATATAAGAGTAAGGCTACATATTACTCAAACTATTCAAACTCTACATTTCAGCAGGACTCTCACTGAGTTTGGATGTTGTTGGATATATATTTTAACAGAAAAGGAAGTAATAGGGCTAACAAAAGCCATACAGCCATAACGGTTTTGGAAGCAATGCTAGGTCAATCATCTCGACTTCTGTAGAAAATGCAATTTGGAGCTATTGGACTTTTAAATGCCACCAATAACATAGAAGACATTCTTTATGGATCCACCCCACATCCATCTTCCTGCAATGTGTTTCAGGATAAGTTGCCCGTAGCAATTTGGAGTTCACGGAATGGCAACCTCTTCAGATGGCCAATATCACTGCCAAATATAACTTGTCATACTTCTTCATCACACTACGTTCTCACGCTCTTTCACTTTTAGCAATAAGAAGGCTGGGGAGACAATTAGTGTATGTTAGTTGGGGATTTACCATATGGTGTAATGTGTAAAAGAGATAATGTAAAAGTGCACACGGCACGCCAACAGCACTAAAAGATTATAAATTTGCAACTCACCAATGGAAACATTAAGCACCTTATTAATGGTGATTGTCTCAACTCACAACAGAACTGCTTGATGGGGTTTAGGTATTTACCCTCATTGGTTTTGAAATGTCCATGTAAATTTGAGAAAATAAGGAAACACATAGAGAACTATTTTAAAAGATTGACATAGCTGAAAGCAGAATATCAGGAGAAACTATTTTCAGGCGAAGGTAAGTAACCCATCTGTCATTTCTTTTTCTGTGTCATCAAACCGAACACTTATTGCAATATACGTTCATGAATTAGAAGGAAAATCATTATGCCTAAACATATAATAACGCATAGAGTACTGGTTCCAAGTAAAACGAAGGCAACACCTTCATGCTTGTTCAGTTCACTTACGTACTGTTAGAAAGCTGCTCCGTTCATAGTTAACGCCTTTGGCTTTGGGAGAAAGAAGTGTATCAGAGGCTCGAGAAAGATGATCCCGAAAGAACCAGAAGCTGCGAAAAGGAGCCAACAAATGCAAAAATGTAGATTTACAGCGGTTCCTGTCTTGGTGAAAGTCCAAAGTCTAACAGTATCTTTGAGTCACAAGACATCAATAAGCTCCAAGCAATTCGTTCATCGAAAGATGGCACCTGCTGCAACAATGGATTACATTTTCTTGTTTTATTTACGAGGAAAAATGGATATGAAGTTGGTTAACTTGTCATCTTCAACAGCCATTGATGATAAAGTATGAATGGTGTATTATATTTCAACAACCATTAATGACAATGGGTGTGTTGGCAGATGTGGAGTTGTCAAGGTAAGTCCGAAGAAGGAGATTTTTAATGTATTTAGTTTGGGTAGCGAGAAGACCATTGGACGTAGTAGAAATATAGTGGTAGCTTTGATACAAAGAAGTGATGAAGGGATCCCAAGTCTTTAATGGAGAAGGTGGTGTGAATCATGAATAGGGTCTTGAAAGGCGCCCCTCTAAGGATTGAAGAAGCCTCCTTCAGCAACCAACCTGTCGAGCTTGAATATAGGATGAGGCAAAGTATCGAACACCTGGTGTGCTCTGTTCACGCAAGACTCCTTCAGCTGGAAAACTCGCACCTTCTATCTCCTCTGTTTTACAATCTGAATGTAAAATGCTCCTCTTAGTTTGTAACTTAAGTCATTCACGAATCAGTGTATGTAAGGTGTTTGATTGTGTAAAGAAATGAATGGTATTCGAATGGAATAGGGAACTTGTGATTTTTTTCAACTTCGGAATGTGTACTAACTATTTCAGCAACTCACTCCTCTATGAACTAACTTACTTCTATTCTTTTTTCTGCTTACTACTGGAAATCAAAGAAAACAACATAACAAAGAAACTGAAACTTGAAAGGTGATGTTGTATTGAGAGTTTTTCTGGTTTTTTCCCTCATACACTCATACATGAAAATGAAGAAAGATGGAGCTTTATATTAGCTCTTTCATGTTCTGCTGCATTTGATTCTAAAACTGAAAAATAAAGTCTTGGACTGATAAATAAAACTAGTACAGACATTTCCTGATTTGGCTAGACACAAAAGCAACTTCGTTTTGTCTTAAGCTAACAATGGAAAATCTGAAAAAGCTGAAACTTCAACAACATGAGCAGTACACATTTTTCAACTGCAACTTGATTCTTCATAGAACAAAAACTGACATGCAAATCTAATTGTCAGTTGTGGATTAACACTAAGCTTGATTTTACTAATTAATCTTCTTGAAATTTGCTTTAACCTTCTGCTGGTTTTTTTCTCTGCACTTCTGGTTACTTCCTTCCTGGTTACTTCCTTCTAAGTAACTAACTGGAACTTTCAATTTCTGTTGTGCATCTGATGAGTTTGCTTCTGCATTTTCCATTCTCTTCTCTGCCTTGTGCTTCATTCATCTGATCTTTGACTTCATTAGTTTGATCCATGCATTGTTGAATTATGCCTAAGATCATCCATTCCAATCTCCATTTGCACTTGAGCTCCTTCACCTTTCCCTTCACCTTTCTCTTCTTCCTTACCTTCACTGCCATTACCAATTCCTCTTCCATTTTCATCATTTCAGGCTGCTCAAGACAACCCAATTCAACAAAAACACGTCCCGCATTTCCTCTCCAAATTTACAGCTTTCTTTGATTTCCTTTTGGTTCTCTCACTCCGCTTTCCTGACTCCCACTTCCAAAGGAAGTGTGAAATGTACTTCCCTACTACAGCAATGTAGATTGCAAGGCAAAGCCAGTAATAGCCTAATTCACGGTACATGTTCACAAAAGATCTCTGTGTGAGAACAATGGACTGAGTGATGAAACTTGCTTGCTTCCTTTCTGTGGGAAAATCCCGGGACGGACATCACATGTCCAGGCAGCGGAAAACAAAAATTTTTGTTCCCGGGACTTTCCCGATCCC
>JANZLH020000398.1:76126-92529 GCA_026770325.2 Erythroxylum fimbriatum
CCGCAGTTTTATCTTGAACAGATATTTCTGTCTTTGTCCATTGTGGATAGGACAGAAATCTTCGCAGACAGCAAGCAAACATGGTTTTGGATAGGACTTTTGCGTCCTTGTCCACTGTCCTCACCCCTGAGGACAGTAACCATACACTGTCTAAGAACCTGTTGGTGCACATACACGCCGCGGGTCAATATGCTCAAAGGTGAATTCTAACAGACTCGAAAAGTATCCATGAAAATGGACGAATATCTAATAAAAATGAAATCCATCTCGGATAACTTGGCACTGGCTGGGAACTCTATTTCCACATCTAATTTGTGTGCTCAATTTTTAGCAGGATTAGATTCCAACTACAATGCTATTGTGGTTCAATTAACTGAAAAACCAGATCTAACATGGACTGACTTGCAGGCTTCTTTGCTTACTTTTGAGAGTTGTCTTGAGTAGCTTAATGCACTCAATAGCCTGAAGATTGGGTCCCCTACTGCCAATGTTGCTAAAAAATTAGATTCACGACCATTTCTTACTAACCAAGGTCGCGAGATTGGAGAGGCTCCTCATCCAAGTCATCTCATGGCCGTAGAAGAGGTCGTGGTCGAGGGGGTCAATTTAATAAGCCAGTTTGTCAAGTATGTGGAAAGATGAGGCACATTGCAATCAATTGCTTTTATTGTTTTGATCGATCCTACATGGGAACGTCACCCTCTGAATTCAAGCAAGACTTCCCAACGTTTGTAGCATCACCATCTACTGTTAAAGATCAAAACTGGTATATTAATAATGGTGCCAGCCATAATATTACCAATTGAAAAGCTGAAGGGGGTTAATTTCGCGAACTTTCCGATTCGTTTCTGGCAAACAAAAATTCAGAAAAATTAAAAGAACCAAAAATAAATCAACACCAGAAAATTTGGTAACGCAGTTCGGCACACCTTGCCTACGTCTGCGGGGCCCTCACTCAGATTAATCACTTTCACGAAATACAATAGAATTACCCAAGGCTTTACTGAGCCGACCCACTCAACCCTTGACACTATCACTCAAGCTCACTTCCCGTGAAAGAATTTCACACCCAATAGTACGACCGCCTCGTACTAACCTCGTCAGAGGATTTGTCTAACTACTTTCACTCAAAACAATAATAAATAAAACAGAAAAAGATAACTTCCCAGGTTTGAAATTCTTCAGCAATAAGATCCGGTTGCAACACCATCAAATCACACAATCATCAACTCTAGCTTCTCTGTGTACAGCCACCAATAAATTTCTTCAAAGACCCAAAAAATCAGTTCACCAAAGATGACATACGTGAACTGCTTATTGACTATGAACAGTGAGTCAAAAGTGCGTAGCCTTTAGCCATACACAACAGCCCCACACAAATTCTGTTAACCAATAACTCACACAAAAACACACAGATAAAGAGCTGTCCCACAAAAACTAGAAGACCAAAAAAAAAAGAAGACAACGTTTTTTAGCCCAAAGAATCTGGGCATTTTCTTGTTTTTCTTTTACTACGTCTTTGTGATTGTACTTGACCCTTTCTAATCCAACCTTGCTTCGATACCATGGGATGCTGCTGAAAATTTAATAGAGAGTGACTAGATTTTCGATTTTGACCCATTTGAAACATCATTTGTAGTAACTGATAACATCTTGGCCTTATGTGTCCAATGACTCCACAAAAATGACATATGGGTATAAATCTTCGATTCTTTCTCGATGTTTTTTTTTCCTTTCGGACATATTTGGATATGTTATCTTTCTTCTCATTCACTTTAGAGCATTCACTCTTATAGCCAATGCCTTGAAGATCATCTTTAACTTTACCAATTTTCAACAACTTTTCTAGTTTTTCGATACCTCCATTTAACATTCTCAATCCCTTTTCGGTACTTACTAATTTCATTCTAGCTTCACCAAGTTCAGTTGATGTTAATATCAAATTCTTTTCTAGTTCTTGTATGGTATTTTTCAAGTGAAGATTATCTTCTTTCAAAGTCTTATTCTTTTTCTGCATTTTCACCAATTTCTCATACAAAGGCTTGTAATTCTCATAGAAATCCCCAACTTTATTATCAAAGCCACTTCTGTCACTATCATAGTCTGATATTGAATCCCGAGCTGAACTGTTTTCGAAATTTTCAAACTTTCTCCCTGTTCTGCTGTCAGTTACTTTCTTCTCAGTTGCTGCTAAACAAGTAACTGAATTTTTGTTGTGTAATGCAACCAGTGCAGCATTATTTGTTAATTCTTCTTCACTGCCAAAATCACTTTCAGAATCATTTTCACTTCAGGTGGTTGTGATAGACTTTCTTCTTTGTTTCTTCAATGTTGTAAGCGCATTCGGATTAAAGATGTCCAAATTTTGTTAACCAATAACTCACACAAAAACACACAGATAAAGAGCTGTCCCACAAAAACTAGAAGACCCAAAAAAATAGGAGACAACGTTTTTCAGCCCAAAAAATCGCAACCTCAGAAAAGCAATAAAACCCTTATAGAAGTTTTTGACCCACACAACCTCTTCTTAATAATATTTACGCGTGCGTTAAACTCCAAGAGAAAAATACACTGCAGATTTTTTTCAACATACGTGTACAACTAGACTCCTTTCTCAATAAGGAGATATGCCCATATGTAGATAATCTTCAAGTGTTAAGATACCATCGAAAATAGAATGTATATTAAAGAAAAACTTCTGCAGTGATAGGAACATGTGGCAATGCAATCTTTAAGGCATATAACAAATCCTACACGTGGCAGTGTAATCTTCAAGGTATATAAAAATTCTTATGTCCAATTTAAAATGTCAAAATTAAATAAAAGATATATAAAATATATTCTAACACGGAAGATGTACAAGAATATAGTTTGATGTTCCTCGTCCGATACGGACACGGCTCAGCTGGTCCTCAAACCACAGTTTTGTCAACTTCACTGATACGATATTTTATCGTGGTCTAACTATAATGATTAATAGACTGATAGGTGAAGGAAGTACATATGTTCATTATCAGGGGACTGATAGGTGAAGGAAATGTATTCAGTGGAGTAACAGATGAAGGATTGCAATCATTTTCCGCACCCGTTTGTTAGTGCCCATTTTTGCTGTAAAGCCAAACTTGTCATGTGCCTAAAGACGAATAGAAAAAATGCATGGTAGTTGTTTCCAGGAAACTTTTAGCGCTTGTTACTAAAATGTCACACGTTACATGCAAATGGCAAGTAAATATAATGTCGTATGAACCGCAAAACAAAAATTTTTAAAAGATGATCTTGAATTTAATATACTCTCACATCTAAAGGAATTGCACACTAAATACTCACGGCTCCACCCACAACATGGGGCCATAAGATAAGATATGTATGCTTCTTTGAACAATTTATTAATAAAGGTTAATTTAATTCAAGAGGAAAGCAGAGGAGACAAAACGTCTGCTGTTAAAATGGACACAGATTAGTTAGTACACTATTGGCGATCAAAATATATAAATCATTGACGACGACGTCATTCACGTTCATATTACAGCACCGCGTGGACCCTAGCGATAAAATTCCCATGACCCTTTAAGATTACGAGAACTTATTATACAATATTATAACTTTACCAACTTGAAGTCAATGATACAATTTTGTGCAAGTAATCTGATTAGTGTATAATGGGACATAACTTCTCTAATTGTAGGGAAAAAAAAAAGGTTCATGAAAATAACTTCATTATCCAACCCATCCCACACTTTCCCTTTTACCTGGTTTAAGAGGGATAAACACACATATAAATAGAGTCAAATTTTGTCCCATCAAGCACTGATAACTTCATCGTTGAACTATGAGGTCTCCCGGCCGGCTTGAGATTCTCTGTCTCTATTTAGGTGTATCTATTCTGTCCCACTTGATCCAAACCATTTATTTATATGGGTCACATAAATAAATGGCTTGGATTAAGTGGGACAGAGTAGATACACCCAAATGGGGACAGAGGATTTGTCCTCCTCCCAGCCAAACCCCTTAATTTAGAATACTTTACTTTTACCTTTATTATTCAAATCAGAAAGAATACAAACCACAAAACTCCTATATGATTTAAGTGTTTAATTAATTTAACAAATTCTTTATTTTTTAAAATTTTCTTGTATTATTAAAATATTAAAACATATTTTCTTAAATTTTTGTTAAAAATAACAATATACATATATATATATTGACCAATTAAATATTATTGACAAGGCAACCTAATTTGGCCAACTTTAATTAATCAAACCATACTCAACTAATATTTTAAGATAATTATAATAAATTATTAGTTTGAGTTGAATTTAATTAGAGTTGAATCGAATCATCATATATCAACAATATTTGATTGGTCTATCTATGAAATTCACTGTTGCTTTTTAATAAAAGTCTAAGAAAAATAAAATTTAAAATAACAAATAATTGTTTTGGAGTGTTGTAAAAATTAGAAAGTTTTTCTTAAAGTTACTTAAATAATAAGGAAGTATTGGATCTTCTACCCTTATAAATAGATTGAAAATAGGAATACAAGCACACTATAGGTATAGTATTAAACTATAATATTGGCATTTTATCATTCTAACATTTCCACATTTACATATCATTCAACCAAAAATTAAAATTTTCAATGTAAATCTAATCTATATAATAAGATATAAGATTTAAATTTATCTTTATAAAATACAAAGAGGAAACTGCGTACGTACAATTGATGACTCTCTTTTGATCTTCTCAAAACGGAAAGCCTTAGCACACTAAACAACTCTATCGATGAGTATTATAAAATAAAAAATATGAAAGAGTTATTAATAGTTTTTAAAAATTAGAGAATATTTGATGAAATGCCACATCTGAATTTATCCCAAAATGAATTACCATTTAGTCAGGTAATTACAAGTTTATAGAGAATTTGCTAAGAAAATGTGGAAGTTGAAGTTGTTCGTAATCTGTTTTACTAATGATTGGTGGTCATGTTAAGAAATTCAATTGCCATAAATTTATTTGTGGTGAAATGAAAGAACTGGGGCATAGGCATACTCCCATCGCATCGCACTTAAAAATGTACCAAAATCGAGAGTCTCCTTTCCTCATAAAGCTTGCGGTCCCCATTTCTCAGTTCTCAGTCCTCCCTATATAAACAGAAGCCAGTTTAGTTTTGGCTTTGTGATATGATTTCAACTTCGCATTTCTTGCACCATCTCCTGCTCTGCTCCTCCCGCATAGCATACACTCTTATCCTTAGTCGTCTTCGCTTATTCATTTGATTCTTTCTTCTTCATATTTAAAAAATAAAAATAAAGGTCCGATTTCTTAGCTACGCCAATCAGCTGTTCTCGACTCCATCCGTTTCAAGGTAATATTGTTACTTCTTTATTTTAAAGAACAAATCACTTCCCTTCCCTTCTGTTTCGAGTTTCGACCCCATTTTTCCCTTTCCCATTGTTTGTTAAAGGTTTTAGTTGGTTGGTTGATGGTCATCTAAATCGCGTTTCCGAACTCTGTCAGGTAATTTTCCTTTTCGCCTTTCTCTTGATTCTTTTTGTTTATTGAGAAACAAATCCAACGGAACAAAGCGGAGTGTTCTGGAAGAGAAACACAACATGCTCTGTTTTTCCCCAGCTTTCTCGGCAGCCAAGCGAGCCGAGTGTTCGCTTAGTTAAGAAGACCTTAGTGAACAGTGTTTGGCTATGGTTGCTAACGGAATGAATTAGGCAGTTATTGGACGCATGCATCTTGTTTTTCCTCTTGATGGAAGATATAAGCCTACAACTACAGTAACGCGATGGATCTACTGTTTGCTTGATGTCGACTTGTGACCTATGAATTATTGGGCTGTGTACGATAATTAAAACCTCGGCAACGAGTTATTTATGCGAGAAAAAAGTCGCAAGGCAAAAGCCTATTGTGGTCTGTTAATCGCGGTAGAGTTATGTGGATTTTTTATTTGTTATTGTTATGTGATTGAATGCCCTGTATCTGGTTGCGTGTGCTTATCTGCAGCCCTTTTGATTGATTATTCGTTTGCTTGAACTTGATCATATCACAATTCTCTGAATTCTGGATTGTTTAAGTGAGTAATTCTTTTTTTTTTTTCAAATCCAGTTGTCATGTATGCCTCCTCAAGTATTTCTTTGAGGCCTGCATGTGGAGTGCACCTTTCTTGCGCGGCGCTTGTTAGTCCTTGAGAATAAAAATAATAAAGGTTTTTGCATAATAGAAGACCTGAAAATGAAAAGAAAAGAATGAAAACGAGTATAATTGGCCGAGTTAGCTGGGGTTTTTGATGATTATATTGTTCAGCCTCTCGTTTTCTCATGACACTTTTAATTTTTTGCAGTGAGAGATGGTTGCCTTTGGGAAAAAGTTGAAGGAAAGGCAGATTCAAGAATGGCGGGGGTATGTTTTATACATGTAAACAGATGGGAATATGCTTTGTCACTTTAAACATGTTTTGAGAAAAATTACGTCAAACCTTTTGTTTATGAAAATTAAAATTTTGAACTTTTTTCCATTCATTATTTCTGAGGAAGCTGGTCACTTGAAGCTTGTTTTGAGAAAATTAATATCAAACCTTTTGTTTAGGAAAATAAAAATTTTGAACTTTTTTCCATTCATTGTTTCTGAAGTAGCATTCTAGTTCCAACGGTTGACTTGTTTTTGTCATTGTATTGTTAGCTAGAAGAACTGCAAATACTTGGTCAGTGTATAATCTGTCTGAAGTCAATAATCTATCTGCTGTGATAAAAGATTCTGTAGCTCTTCTGTGACTGGTGTAATGCTAATGATCACCTGCCTTGGCCTTTTGGAAACCAAATCATCTAGGCTTCTTTTAGTTATTATTACTGCTTTTGAAATAATATTTTAGCAGAAAAACAGTGATCCGAAGGCATCAGTTAGATGGAGAGGAAAATTGTCTTTCATAATTTCGGATATTTATATCTGCTCTGGTGGAGATTCTAAAATGTTTCTTTATACTCTCTTTTTAAGCTATGCAGCCTACTGAATAATCTAGTTTCCTTCAGGTACTATATAAACTATAAATTAATGAAGAAAAAAGTTAGACAATATGCTCAGCAAATTGAAGTTGGAATAGAAGATCGCAGGCATGTTCTGAAGGATTTCTCGAGAATGCTGGACAATCAGGTGAAGATAATATGCAGACAACATACTTATAAAGAGGATTATGTATATGTTTATGCATGTTATCTTTTACGAACTTAATGTGGATTTTTAATATGAAAGGATTACATATTGCGTCATGCATATAGACAAATATGTAGACCAGATATCTTAGATGAAAAGCATATGGTTTTTGATAACTTTCTCTGTGCTGACTGATCATTCAATTTTTAGGGAGTTATGTTTTCCAGTATGTAGATTTTTAGATATAAGTTCTTACCGGGTTGGTTTCTAAATCACAATAGGCCACATAATTGCATTTTTTTTAATCCCCAAAAGAACACACAGAAAGAGAATTCTTTTTGTAGGAAAGTGGTCTTTGGAAGGTTCCACAAGGCGTTTGAAGTCTTATTATAGGCTGTCAAATAAGCTAGAGCAAAGACATGTTTCCGAATCAAACTCATACTATGGTCTCTGCAAATTCTAGTGTGTCATTTGACAGTCCATTTGCTTCTTGTATGTTCTTCTGATATGGTTAAGATGGAATTATGGTTGAAGTATAGGAGATCACAGGCAACATAAACTCTTGGTCAAGTTGCATGCACTTTCATGTGTATGGGTACTTTACATATATGCCTCTGTACATGCATGAAAGAACATGGTCCACTAGTCTAATCATTCGCGATCACATCTGTACATTAGCATAATTTCTTGCTTATGCTATGTTTTCAAAAGGTCAACAGATGTTCTTAGAAAAGAATTACAAAGTTCACTTTATTCCAGATCGAGAAGATTGTCCTTTTTCTGTTGGAACAACAAGGATTACTAGCAAGCAGGATAGCAAATCTTAATGAACAACAGGATGCTCTTCAGCGGCAAGACCCTGATATTGCTCAATTATCCCAGTTAAGAGAAGCTTATAGAGAGGTGGCTCGAGATCTTCTTAAGCTTCTGTATTTTGTTGAGATGAATGCCATTGGTCTGCGAAAGATACTGAAGAAGTTTGATAAACGGTTTGGTTATCGATTCACCAATTATTATGTTAAGACTCGTGCAAATCATCCATATTCACAGCTACAGCAAGTATTCAAACATGTGGTAATAAGCTGAAGGCCTCTGTTGTTTTCTCTTCTAATTGAATGCTGGGGAAATTTTAATGGACCTTTCTCATTCTTATGTTGAAGAAAAAGACATGCTTTCTGCATTGAGACTAAAAATGCTGACTGTAGGGTGTAGGAGCTGTTGCTGGAGCTATATCTCGCAATCTTCATGAACTTCAGGAGCATCAAGGAAGCTTCTTATCCATTTATGATCAGCCTGCTCTTCGGTTCCAGGTTTCTTTTCATCTTGTTCTACTCACTTGGCATTGGTTTGTTCACTTCTGGAGATTGAGTTTCAAATATGGATCTTCCTGTTGTTTATCGGCAGGATCCTGTTGTTGATTCAATGAAAGCAGCAGTGGATAGGCTGAGCCACTCAACAAATTTCCTTAACTTCCTGGCACAACATGCACTGATTATGCAAGAAGAGCTACCTTCCCCAACTGAGGAATATGTTGATGATCAAAGATACCATTTTATGTCCCTTCTTTTGAATTTAGTAAACACATTTCTTTATATGGTCAATACATATATCATTGTCCCTACAGCAGATGATTACTCCCTGAGCCTTGGTGCCCCGGCAACTGTTTGTGGTGTTGTGATTGGATCAATGGCTGTTGCTCAGGTGTTTTCTTCAGTGTATTTTAGTGCCTGGTCAAATAAATCTTACTTCAGACCTCTTGTATTCAGCAGTATTGTTCTCTTCCTGGGAAATGTCTTGTATGCGCTGGCGTATGATTCTCATTCAATAGTCATTCTTTTAGTTGGTCGCCTTTTCTGTGGGTAAGCAAACTGCTGACTCCATATTTCCCTTTGATGTCTAAACTTTTGGTAACAGGAACAGCTTCCAGAATGTGATATGTTGTTTATTTCAGTGTGGGAGAAAGCTATCTATTGTATTGTTCCTATTTAATCAATAAGTTAAATGTCATCTGGTGTTATAGGAAGCTAATTTATCATGGATGTGGACAGAAATTAGATGACAAAGGGAATCGATCATTAGGGTATAAGAGAATTTGAAGCTTAGTGTTAGTTGAAGGGTAGTACGAGAGAATTCCTATGATGGAAGTCCCTGACAGAATTTCATGTAGATAGTGGGGATTTGTAGTTCTAAAGGCATTTTATATTTCTGCCCGTTATACTGGTTGACCTAATTATCTGTTATGGTTTGCAGATTGGGTTCTGCTAGAGCTGTTAACCGGCGATATATCAGTGATTGTGTCCCTCTCAAAATACGGATGAAGGCTTCAGCTGGTTTTGTTAGTGCCAGTGCCCTCGGAATGGCTTGTGGTCCTGCTCTTGCAGGCATGCTGCAAACAAATTTTAAAATCTACAAACTTACATTTAATCAAGACACTTTACCAGGCTGGGTTATGGCTATAGCTTGGCTTATATATCTAATGTGGTTGTGGATCTCATTTAGAGAGCCTTCTCTTGCAGTAGAGAGCAGTGTGGGGCCTCAATCTAGTACAGGTATGCTGACTTATCTCATTAGTCATTTCTTGATTGGTTCTTCCGATATTCCACTGTGCTCCCCAATTTTGTTATTGTTCACCAAGTCACGTCATACCTTAAGCCTTTACGGGCTTTATCTGTGTGTAAACATGGTTTATCCCTGATAAATGACAGAACCAGTAGAAAATAATGCCCTAGAAGAAGGTCTCAATCAACCATTACTAACGAATTCAGAAGACAAGCAAGAAGATGAAGATGGCGATGGGGAATGTGATGGCACTGATGAAGCTTCTGAAGAAACTCGGAAGCCAGCCACATCACTTAGATCAGCATACAGGCTACTTACACCTTCTGTAAAGGTACATACTAATACTTTAATTGTGATAATCGAAACTTGTAAGATCTCATTAGTTGTAGTTACAGAAAGGCTGTGATGGTTATAGGTGCTGCCATATGATATGTATGGGTGCTGTCTTCCGACATGGCTAGATAGATATGGAGGGAATAGTGTAGAAACAGAAACAAAGAGTAGTCAAATAACCGTGCAGGTGTAAATTTTGACATACAAATATCCCACTATTGTATGGATCAATTCCTTCATTTGCTTTGCCTTATAAGTCTAGTTGCCGGTGGATTGCTTCTTTGGTGATTGTAGGATGAACATAGAATATGTCAACGCTTAGATAAAATCATTTATAAGTTGTAAATCTAGAGTTGCTAAACATCAGTAACTTCTATGCACTAGTCCTTCAAAAAGTCACTTCTAAGGCTTAGAAATCACTCACAAGTCTAATAGTTATACTTAAAAAGGATCATACTTTCAAAAGCTAAAATATATAATTTATGAAATAACTCACACTTCTCCTCGATAAACTGAAGTGCAATCAAAACATATAAGACTTGCTTAATTAGTCGTATTGAGTTAAGGAACCAACTTTGTTTTATTTTAATCCTAACCTAAGAAGAAAACTTTCAACTATGTATTATTTCAACACTTGTTAAGGAAATCGACAAATACATAAAATTGGCTACAGGAATAACAAAGAGATTAAATAAGATATTAAAACTTAATCTCATCCTCCATCATTTGGATAGTTCCTTGGGCGGATAGTACGGTGATTTTTATACATATCAAACTTTAATGTGATTAGTTTCTAGTTGTATAATTTACGCCTTTAGTACTTAATCATTTAAAGAAAGAACTAGTGAGATTCTTTTTTGTCTGTTATACCTTCTTATTTCTCATCATCTGTTCGCATTTAATGTACTCAAATAATGTACACAACTTTTCATCTAAGTTTCTTGGTCATCAGGTTCAGCTATTGATATATTTCATGCTCAAGTATGTCATGGAGATTTTACTCTCAGAGTCTAGCGTTGTTACCACATATTATTTTGGTTGGTCTACTGGTGCGGTAGCAATTTTTCTTGCATCTATAGGATTAACGGTTCTGCCAGTGAACCTTGTTGTTGGTAGCTACATCAGTAACATGTTTGAAGACAGGTACGTATTCTTTCTAGATGCCTACCTTGAGACTCTATCCATAGCATTTTGTATAATATATCAAGCCGATTAGATGCACTAGAAGTTCTTATGATGGTGTACTGATTTCACTGTTCTCATCTGTTGAAGGCAAATTTTGTTGGCATCAGAAATAGTGGTTTGCATAGGCATTCTATTGAGCTTCCACATAGTATGGAAATACACTGTAGCTCAATATGTCATTTCAGGCCTTGTAATGTTTGTTGCTGCTGAGGTACTTGAAGGTGAGAAACACTTAACCTGATACCTTTTTGCGATGAAAACTATGACCAGAGTTACTTAGAAGAAAAGAGGGGATAGGGACAGGGACAGGGGTGGTTGGATGAGCTTCATTTAGGAGCACAGTAGTAACCAAAAATAGAGGGTCAGCTTCCAATGGTACATGAAACAATAAACGATACGTCTTGTACAAGAAATCCCAAAAGGATGTTAAGATCTGAAAGTATGTTAATAAACACTTGCTAATCTGACTCTTTTCTTTATATATTTCATTTCTCTATAAGCTGTCATATGTGATCAAAGGCGCCTGAAGAAGTTAATAAGCTTGTAGAAACACAAATCAGCAAAACTAGATAACACTTGGCAAATAATAACAATTATTCTACTCATCATAGTGATTGCTGCATCATATCTTGGCATAACTTATTGTCACGCCACTAAATAATCTGGTTGCTATAATTTTTAGGTGATATAGTACATAGTATATTGAAATAAACAGTGTAAAAGAGATAAGGTAGCCTTCACGGGGGCATTAGGTTTCCTTCCTCTCGGGGGTTCAAATATAGGCTATAGATCGGTTGCATATTGTTGTTTTGTGAAATTTGATGGATCCCAAGAGCTTCTAATTAACTTCTGTACAGGAGTCAATTTGTCACTGCTCTCTCGAGTGATGTCATCAAGGTTATCGCGTGGAACATACAATGGTGGACTTCTCTCAACAGAAGCTGGGACCATAGCCCGTGTAATTGCAGATGGGACAATTACTTTAGCTGGTTACTTGGGCGAGAGTAAGCTCTTGAATGCTACACTTCTCCCTACCCTCTTTATTTGCATAACCTCCATTGTCGCTACCTGCTTTACCTACAACTCCCTCTATTGATTCACATTTTGTACTACCAAGTAAGTCATTTGGTTAGGAGTCCAATCCTTTTAATTTTTCCGAAGCTGGTAATTAACACTTCCCCCCTTCTCCTCAAATTCTGTTTTTTTGTATTAGTGTTTGTATATTGTAATTGAATGGCTTATTAGTTTCAATAATAAAGTTTACAGCCTCATCTAAGTGGGGCTTCATAGTTGTGAATTGATGAAAGTGCCACTTGGTGGGTGTATGTGGATAAACAGAATGAGCATCCCTAAAAAAGTGTGGTTAACAAGTCTCTTCCCCTAAATACGAATAGTGTAAAGAGAGATCAACTACACTGATGTTTTTAATGGATTGGCTTGCGGTCTCTACTGATGCATGTGAAATTTGTATGAAGATACCAAAATTAATCTTTTGTTGAATTTCTCTTTCCTATGGCAAATTCGAGGTTTTAGAAACCTTGGATGGCCGAAAATATTGTTGTAGCACTTAATTGACTTAGTTTGAAATTAACTTTATAAGTTATTTCTATGTTAATTTTTCAGTTCGGTTTTAGTTTAATAATTTTCGTTGTTAAAAACCGATTAGTTTATTAATTAATTGACTAATTTTTGTAAACTAATTATTTCTTATAAATTAAAATAAACTAATTAATTTTTATTTAAAAGTTTTTAATTAAACTTTAAATTTTTTGATAGATAAGATAGTCTCTTTCAATTATTTTTCAAATTTTTTAATTTTATTTAATTTTTAATTAATTTTATGATAGTTTAATACTGATTAACTTTTTAAATCTTAAATTTCTTGTCTTATCAGTTTAACTTCTGATCCAGTTTTTAATACATTGCCTTAAATTTTTTATCTTATCTGTTTAACTTTCATCTCGATTTTTAAAATATTACTTACATATGTTGAGATAATTGAAAATAGATGAGAAGTAATTTATTCATTTTAATATTTTTATGAAAGTACAAATTTTAATATTTTAGAGGCTTAAAATAAATCATAATACTTGTAAAACATCCTAAACAAAATTTAAACGAACAAAACTTTAGATAGAGTTAAGTCTCCATTTGTGTGATGATCTGTTACTATAATACTTTTTTATTAGACATCTAAGTCCTATTATATTAAATATATGTCATATAATATAATGAGAAATTTAAATTCTTTTTAAAAATTTTGATTATATTTCTTAATCCATAGTTAAAACTAATAAACATAAACTAACTAAAATAGTCAGTCTTAATTTATAATAATTTCAATTTTATTTAAAAAATCAATCCCAAATTTGGAAACAAACAACTAGAGAAGTAATTAGTTCGAAAGACCACCTTGAAAGAATTATACGTACATGAAAGACCAATTGAAAATAAATCAACATTGAACTTGATTCAATATACCATTCCAAAACTATAAAGATGGAGGCTTTTTGTTGATAAAAATACAAGTTTACGGAGATCTAAATCTAGTTGTGTTCAAACTCCAAAAGGGCCTAGACCTCTTGAAGCTAGAAGATGGAGTGCTGATTTATGGAATAGTAAACACATTTTTATCCAACTTCTGCTAGGTAATTTAATGTTTGATGTCTCCTTCAACCACATTTGTGGATAAAACTGAGATGGGCATATCGTAGTTATCTCCCCATGTCCTCGTTGTTTTTGAGTTTTGACATTCTCGAGTTAAGGTTACCTGCTTTGATTGTTCTTCTTGGAATGAGATTTAGGCCATAAAAATGGAAACTCAGGTGTAGACTTGATGTTCTCATTGTACATGAAGACATCAAAGAAATATAGAGAACACTGATAGCGGCTCTGTCGTTCGATTCGAAAATCGACTTTGGAAACCGGTCAAAATAATTAAATTCCAAGATTGCAGCAAGCTGAACCTCAGGTCGTCTCTCTTGTTGGAACCGTGGGAAATTGATTTAAAACTAGCCTAAAGTCGAATTATGCAATTAAAGCAAATAAAAAGGGGGGTTTGGGCTTGTTGATCAAATAAAATGGTGGATTTTTTACTGTGGAGCCACAGATACCATGACCTATGATCCCACAGATATTGTATACCCCTCTATTACTACCAAAACCCGTAGTCAAACTGCTAATGGTGGGTTCTCAGAAGTGAAAGGGGCGGGTTCAGTAGAAATTTCTCCGAAACTGAAAATGTCAAATTGTTTATATGTGCCATCTTTGTCCTACAAGTTGCTATCGATCAGTCATGTTACTCAGGAATTAAATTGCACTGTTATGATGTATCCAAGCTTTTGCCTTTTGCAGGACATACGTACGCAGGAGATCATTGGGCGTTGTACTGAGCAAGGGGGTTGTATTTTGTCGATGAGGTGACTCAACAGGGTGCGGCCATGCTGACTCACGGGACGACTGATCGGCAAGTCTAGCTTTGGCATTGCCGCTTAGGTCATCCTTCCTATAGGTATTTGAAGTTGTTATTTCCATCTTTGTTTTCAAATAAATCACATGTTGCATGTGAAACTTGTATTTTGGCCAAGAGTCACAGGACATCTTTTTCTCCCAGTAACACTCGGGTAGAGTCAGTCTTTTCTTTAGTACATTCAGATGTGTGGGGCCATGCCCCAAACTCAAATAATGTTCTATTCCGATATTTTTTGCTTTTTATTGATGATTGCACAAGAATGACTTGGGTTTACTTTATGAAAAATAAATCCGAGGTTTCAGAAAAATTCATTCTTTTTTATGATATGGTGCATACTCAGTATAACAAAAAAAAATCAAATTCTTAGTGTTTAGTCCAATTCATATAGATATTTAGGTCATATTTGCATTTATTTTTCATATTCATTCATTCATTTTAGTAGCATTTTTAAGTTAATTTATTTATTTTCATTGAGTTTGTTATTTATTTTATTTTTCTTGTTTCTTCGTAGAAAGCATGAAGTTTAGCTTCAAATCACAACTAATCTACCATAGAGAAAAATTTGGAATGAAGAAGTTTGCCTTGCAATTTAGTCGTCAAGCAGTCTGGAAATTTTTGTGCGCCTGGAAGATACATCAAGAAGCAACTTACCAGCTGGGAATTAAAAAATACACAACAGATGGCAAGTTAAAAGAGAACAAAAATGCAGCAGATGGAATTAAAAACGACACAGCAGAAGGTCAAGAAGAAGAGTCCAAAAGCAATCGACCAGAGGACATTTTGAAGATAGAAAACATTTTCAACGTGTTAGGTTTTAATTAGAAAGGACTTTTGACGCACGTAATAAGGCAGTTGCAAAGGAGACTTAGATGCCGACTCTCCAAGACCTGGATGCACAAGAAGAGAGTAGCGGCAAGGAGGGCTATATGCACAAGGTGACTACCTCACGCAAGGAGACGAGGCTTGACGCATGGAGAGGACTAGAAGCAAGGGACCTGGACACGCACGAAGAGAGTAGCGGTAAGGAGGACTATACGCGCAAGGTGACTACCTTACGCACAAAGACGAGGCTTGACGCACGAAGAGGACTTGACGCAAGGGACTTGGACACACGAAGTGATGCCGTAGCTGGGAGACCTGACGCAAGGGCTATCTCACGTACAAGAAACAGAACCAAGATAAAGTGACGCCACAGCTGCGAGAACATTTTCCAGACTTGGGTTTTTGACGTTTATGTCCAAGACTCACCTGAGTTCTTCATTCCTTACTCCTCTAATGTCTGTTCTCCTTGTTTTGATATTTATTTTGTTGAACATGAACATGAGTGAGTAGATTTCTTGTTGGGTTTCAAAGATGGGATGTAATTTTCGAATTTCTAAATGATTTGATTCTGGGTTTTATTCAACAAAATTGATTTGTGGCTATTGATTCTTGTTTTGAGTATTATTGTGCTTATTATGTGTTAGGCCTCATATAATTTGTGTTGAAATTATCAGTTGAAGAATCGGAAGATGAAAATCGGTAGTGGAAAACCAAAATTAAGAAGTTGTAGGTTTAGACCTAGACATAAGCAAAAATCTGTGAGAGGAATTACCAATTAGATAAAAATCTTAATGGGTCTCAGTTAATTTCATGAGCCATGATAGTCGGGATTGATTTTAACTACGATACTTCTTTGACATCTCGATAGAGAATCATA
>JANZLH020000398.1:171662-192347 GCA_026770325.2 Erythroxylum fimbriatum
TTTAGTGGTCTTTTTAGTGGTGGCCTTTGAAGATGTAGAAATTTTTGTTATTTCTGAAAGACCTTTGGGTATTAGGAGAACAACTGAGGGTGTTGCATTTGCACTTCCACATACATAAGTAGTACTTGAGGTGTTGGTAGTACCTCAAGCAGTTATGGAACCAAAAGATACAGACACAGTAACAAAGGTAGAGGCATTTGCTCTTCTTTTTTCCTTTCTTTCCCTTTTCAACATTTTTAGATGTAGATGCAGAGGCATATGCTGAGATTTTAGTGTTGGTTTGAACTATAGATATGTTTTCTAGGGTTGATTGTGAGTTGGTTGTGTTTTGCTCTATATGGAAATAAATTGATTGGCCTGGGTGAGGATTTTGAAAGTGGGTTGGAACTTGTTATTGATAACAGTGAAAATGGAACCAAAACAACCTATCAGATTTCTACTACTATAGAAAAGAATCGTAACTGTACCACAGAAAAGATAAAATAAGATAGAAATTATCTCTCTACCCTTCCAAGGACAGCGTCTTTTGTTGTGTCCTTTTGTATAACAGTGGTTGCATGTTATGATCATACCTCTACTAGACATGTGGTCGACAATTTGCTTTTTGGTCACTTTTGTATTTTGTTAAGGCTCATCAACACCCTTTTTTCTAGCTGTTTGGGCCTACCAGGTCCTTGTTTGAATTCTGGTAGCCTAATAGTTTTTTCATTGCTAATGGGACAATCTTTCACCCCAGAAATTGGTTAAATAGCCTTCCTATATGCTTTTACATATTCACTCTTCTATAACCAACTTGAAGTGTACTCTTCAATATTAACCCTCTTGTCTCTGATAGCACATATGGCATGTGCGCAAGGAATGCTAGAGAGGTTATATCTCTTACAAGATCATATTTTATTCCGAAGCCTCACCATATATCTGTTGGACCAATGGTGGTTGACAAATTAAACCCTACTTATGTTTTGATAATAATAAAATGTATAGAATTGGTTAAGAAATTATTTCAGGTATTTTGTACTGACTTGAGGATTAATGCAAATCAAGATAATAATAATCTCCAACATGCAAAAGATGGTTATCGTGAAGATTGTGGATTGTGATTTCAAAGATTGAAGTTTATCTAGAATATATTCGTTGAAGCACACATAAGTCGACTTACACTACACAAGTCGACTTACATTTTCAGACCTGTCAGCTTATTAACCACACAAGTCGACTTACACTGCACAAGTCGACTTATCGAAGAGCGGAGATGAAGTTTTGATGAAAAACGTTGTTACAAGTCGACTTACACACCACGACAAGTCGACTTACAAGTACAGCAAACTGTTCTGACGAAGTCAATCAATCACAAATGGCAAGGAAATAATTTAGCAACGTCTATGAGGAAATCAAGCAACGGCTAGGAGATCCACAACGGCTATATTCATCTCAAGTATGCAAATAAATAGTAAAAACATCAAGAGATCGATGGGACAGAAGTTTGACAGCAAAAAGCATACTGATCATCACTCATATTATTGCTCTTAGTACATTCAATTATATTCATCTATACTGAGCATTGTTATTTACAATTTCAATCATTTTCTTGGTGAGTTGAGTGGTTAGAGTAGAATCACTCTTGCAGTAGGATTTGTGCTGGAAGTCAAATTGGATTGTGAGGTTCCTTGAGCCGGAATTCAAGAGGTAGGATTTATGCCAGGAAAACAAATCATATTGTAAGGGTTGCTTGAGCCGGAATTCAAGAGGTAGGATTTATGCCGGAAGTCAAATCGAATTGTGAGGTGCAGCTTGAGCTGGAAATCAAGTATGTTGTAAAAAATTCACACTGAACTAAAAAGTGTATAGTAAAGTGGTTTGCCAAATCCTAAGTGAGAACTTAGGTAGAGAACGTAGGTCTTAGCATCGAACCTCTATAAAAACAGTGTTTGCTCCTCTTCCCTGTTCTTTGCGCTTATATTTGTTTAACTTGTTTTTGTGTGAATTAACTTCTGATTTTTGTAGAACTTTACGAAGAATTTTAAAGATCTATTCAACCCTTCATCTAGATCGCTTAAAAAATTCCTTCAATTGCATGATTAGAAAAAGGTTATGATTTTTGGAAGGAGTTAAGCATGATTTAAAGGAATTTTGAGGCATTGATAGATTATTAATGTCATTTTTGTGGAATTAATTAGCATGTAAATTTGAGTAAGACCATATGACATGGATTAAATTGAATTAAAGTGATAAGATTTCATGAGGGGCAAAATTGGCAAGCCACTTAAGCTTTTAAGTTATAAGGCTTATAAGGAGGGATATAAGGGTCATTACCCATTCATTAATGGCAAAATGGTAAATAAATGGTTGGTCTTGCTATATAAGAAGAAGAGAAGCACGAAAATTACTAGAAAAAGAACAAAGAAGAGAGGGAAATGAGAGAGTTGTCGTGGAGAAGAGAAGGAAAGAAGAAAGAGAGAACTAGAGCTTGCTTTTTCAAGGATTTCAAGAGGGATTTTGATGGTTATTCATGAAGGAAAAAGGTGGAAGAAGATGAGAGTTTCCATTCAAGCCAAGAAATTTTCTATTTGGTGAAAAATCAAGGTAAGGGTGTTTTTGATTTGTTGGATTTTGAATGGGTTTTAGTTTAGATGGCTTAAGAAATGTATGGGTTTAAGTTTTCTAAGCCCAATTTTAGTGACTAAGTGTTATGGGTTGTCCAATTTGAACGCCTATTGTGCAGGGATTTGTTTGCCATTGATGAAGGAGATTAAGAAAAGCAAGAGAAGCATGAGGGGATGCATTTTGAACAAGTATTAAGCAAGAAAATAAGGTGGGTTTCATGTTTATAGTTTGAGTAATGAGCCATAATTGTTTCTTTTAAATCAAGAAAGAAAAATAATTTCAATTACTTCATAAATGTTTCTCTTATTGCTTTTGAATGATTTGAGAAATTGCTACATGTTGTGGTGTATGGAATTTTGATGATGAATTGTGAATTGCTAAATGAGAGGGTTTTCGAAAAATTCCATGTTTATGAAAGACAAGATTTCAAACGTGCCATAAGTTTTGTATATGAATTTTGTGAATGGACTTTGAGTGATATGGGAATAATTTCAAAATTGTTCCAAAAGTTTTGTATTGTGTGGCTTATGGATGATTTGAGAAGTGGCTTGATGCTTAACATATGAATGTGTTTAATGAATTGTGAAATGAGGATAGAAATGCATATGTGGTATTTTTGAGTTGGATTGATGTAAATGAGACTTTAGGCATATGTTGAGAATTATAAGATTGTCACATCTTTTGTTGTATATTGGATGTTGCAATTGATGATGTAATGTGGCTTGGAATGCCATTAAAGTTGTGAAAATTTATCTTATGTTGTAAATGAAATATGGATTTGTGTATGAATTTTGAAATGTGAATTGTGTATGCAGGATTTGAGTATGGATGATGAGTTGATGAACTTTGAATGTGAACTTTCATTAATATTTATAAAAGTGAAGGATAGAAAGTTAAAGGAAGAAAAGTGAAAGATAGAAAGTGAAGGGAAGAAAGTGAAGGATAGAAAGTGAAGGGAAGAAAAGTGAAGGATAGAAAGTGAAGGGAAGAAAAGCAGACGCAAAAAGTGAAAGGAAGAAAAGCATACGCAAAAAATGAAAGGAAGAAAAGTGAACGATAGAAAGTAGACGGAAGAAAAGTGAGACGATCCTGAAGTTAGATGATAGAATTGGCCTTTGAGGTCTTCATGAAAGTTGTATATCTAGAAGTCCTCTTTCCAATGGTCCAAAAACGAATTCAATCCGACATCTGTAGTCAAAGTTATGGTGTTCGCACTAAGATATGTACATTCCAAGTGAGGGCATAAATGTGTTGGAGTCATTTGGCTATAACTTCTTCTCTAGACCTCCAAATGACCTGATTCTTAAACCATTGGATTCGTAAGACTTTTCTCTACATCTTCTCAAAAAATCAAAGCTATCTCAAGTGTATGGAGAGAGATTAAGTGAAAAACATAGGATGGGTACAGTGAGTGTGCTTTTAAAGGACATGAACTGGTGTTATTTCACTGAATATGCTCCAGTATTTTGATGATTTCTTGATCTGTAGAAATCTAAATGAGATGATTTCTGATTTGTGGTAAACTAGAGAGTAGATACATAGAGCTACAAAGTATCTGAAGGAAGTGAATTGTAATTCAGTTCCTAAGACTTTCAAATTTTGGATGGAAATTGCATATAGTATACTGTTATGGACAAGAGCAGTCCAAAAATATTTGAAGTATATCTTTTGAATCTCTGAACCAAATGGAATGATTTCGGTGGCATTAGATACTTAAGAAAATGGAGGATATTTTCTAGATGAAAGTGATGTGTCAGAATGTTCAAGGATATAATTGGCAAGACACTTAAGTTTAAAAGAACATAAACTTATAAGGAAGGATAAAATGGACCTTTTGGACTCATTAATGGCATAATTGAAAAAAGAAGTGTTTTCTTGCTTATAAATGGAGAAGAACTACGGGAATGAGAACATTCTAGAGAAATAAAATGTGTGGACAAGAAAAGAGAGAAATATCATGAAGAAGAGAGAGAAATACGAAGAGAAAAAGAAAGAGAGAGAGAAAGAAGAGAAAACAAGCTAGGGTTTCAATTTCCTTAGCCTTTAAGAGAAATTTTGAGATTTTTCAAGAAGAGAAAAAGGTAAAAGAAGACAAGAGGTTTCTTTTGAGCTAAGGATCCCTTCATTTGGTGAAGAATGAAGGAAATCAAGTGAGGCAAGAGGAGCAAGTGTGAGGAACTTTTGAGCAAGTCAAGTCTTTAAGCAAGGAAATTAAGGTGGGTACATGTTTATAATAGAGTAAATAAGCTACTACCTTTTTCTTTATATCTAAGAAGTTTTCTGATTTCATTTGCATCATAAGTGCTGCATTATTATTCATGAATAAATTGTGAAATTTGTTATATGTTTGTTACTTGATTTGTGTGAGGAAAAGACCATGAAAGTGATATTTTTGAAAAAGATCCATGGTTCTAAAAGCATGTTTTCAAGAATGGTTTTCAAGATATACATCAAGTATATGATAAGCACGTTTTCAAGAAAAGTGCCATTCGGGGCAACAAGTCTACAAGATTTTAAAATCTATGTGTTATGTGGGTTTGTGGTAGTCCCTCAAGAACCGTCACGTGCACGTTGACCCAAGTATAGGCTTCTCCCGCCTGCTCGCTAGTGACATGGAGCTCCTTCATGGACTCCCATAAGTTCACGGCAACGTAAAAACATTATGTGGGATTGCGTTAGTACATTTTATTCACGGCTACACAGGAACCTTATGGGAAATGTATAGTACGTTTTGTTTTTGGACCTACCCAAACCATTATGATGTGATTATGTGTTTATGTTATGATAACATGTTTGGTGCATTCATGTTTTGAAAATTGTGAATTTGACTACATGATAAGACTTTGAGAAGAATGTGTTTTATGGTTTTCAATGAAAGTTTTCTAAGACAAGTAAAATGTTTTCAAGGTTTTTGCTTATTCTTTTGTTATAAACAGTTTCTCGCGAACTTTCAAGCTTACCCGCTTCCTGTCCCCACCTTCAGGTGATGAGCAAGAGATGGAGTGAAAGAAAGTCAAGTCAGGCTTTAGTCGCAATTTAGGAATTTTTTGTAGTTCTTGTAATCTTTTGAAATTTGAGATTTCGGATTATATTGTATTTAAAGTTTTTCAAACTCTGTTGTTTGAATGATGAAATGAGAGATTGAAGTATTTCGATTGTGTATGTTCATATTGACTTCCATGTTAAAAGGTTTAAGTTAGAGAAATAAGTTTTGTTTTGATGTTTGAATGTTGTGGGCACGCCACCTTTGTGGAATGATGCCTAATAAGGGTTCAGGGAAATAACTCTACAAGGTAATATGCACACTCAAGTATTAAGTATGTATTATGGTATTTTGAAGAGTTGGATTTCGAAAAGTTTCGGGATCCAACATGAGTGGTATCAGAGCAAGAAGAGATTACAAGGAACCACGCTCAAGTATGATGGTATTTTGTTAAGAGGTTGGGTTTCAGAAACCAAACCCAACAAATGCCCGTTAAACGGACATAAATGTCCGTTAAACGAACCTTCTCGGGTCTGGAAGTGTATTCTTCCAGGCGATGTCTATTAAATAGACATGCACCAAACCAAAATTCTCACGCCTTTGACCTTCTAGTTGACAAAATCTCTTCTCGGAGTCTTCTCGAAAGTTGTAAAACTCGGAGTCCTCTTTGAAATCATCCTTAAGTGGCCTTAATCTGGCATCCATAAGAAGAGTTATGCCTTTTACCCCCATAATCTATCCATTTATACCTATCAAGAAACAAAGTTGGAGTGTGAGAGAATTGACAAAATAAAACTTCAAATCCATATAGAAATAAGTCAAATTAATTCCAAATCATTCCAAAATCATCTACAAATAAATTGACTTATCAAATTCCCGCACACTTAGATTATTTCTTGTCTCCAAGCAAAATAATAGAAAACTCACTACCGAAACCTTAACCAAATTATTGAATCCACTTTTGTAGGTGTACGATGACATTTAGCTTATGCCACAAGCCTTTGAACCACTATGTATCCATAATGGAGGAGTTATAGTCTCCTGAGGGTTTACTTAAAACGAACGGTACCCACAAACATTTCCTATCCATCATTCACACCTAATCATCACTATTGTTCATTCCAATAAGTCAAGTGCATTATAGGTGAGAATTGGAACATAGAAATAGGATCACATAATATGTAACATCCTGTCCCCATATTAAGGGTTAAGACCCGAAAGTTCAGTATATGGGAGCCTAAAGAGAGATGAAGGAAATGCATTTTCTTGCTCATGCATCATGTTAGCATATATGCACATAAATATTGAATGTATGCACATAAAAAAGTGGTACATGCATTCATTAACAACTTCCGGGTATAACTAATGTTAAATGGGATTTTATTGAAAATGAGAAGTAGAGGTAGTAGAAAGAGTGATTTTGGTATGAGTTGTGATAAGACTCTTGTTCATTCTTATTATTGTGACTGAGTGCCAATCACTTACACAAATACTGGCCCATAGGGCTCGATCAGAACAGAGTTCACGGAGCATAGCTATACGTGCAGAATCAGAGTTCACGGAACAAAGCTCTACGTGCAGAATCAGAGTTCATGGAGCAAAGCTCTATGTGGAAGAGCTTCAAACTGGCTACTCAAGTCACAACGCCTTTATCTGAGCAAGCATTTTATGAAATGCATCACATACTGATCATGTCATATCACATATGATGTTAAATCAGAAACTCACATTCATTGGACCTGAGTCCGGCATTCAACTTTCGTGAGAATACACATAACATACAGAATTTCACAACAGATCAAAACACTTTAAATACATGCCCAACTATTATACTCCCCGAACTTCAAGTCCGGAATTCAGAATCAGATCACAAACATTTCAAGAATATGGAAGTTTAAACAAATCAAAACCATTCATAATTATTCATGATCACTCAATTTATAACACAAGTAAAACAAACAATAAAGTAAGACCATCTAGGTCTACTCACAGTACGCTCCAAAATAGCAGTTGCTTCAAATTTCTGGATACGCCTGTATGCAGCACATCACAATTTATGCAGTACAAAATTCACACCCGTTACAAAACTCATTTATGCCCAAATAGTTATATGGGCTATTTACAATGCATGTTCAATGACAATCCCGGGTATATGTTCTAGAACACGTATTATGCTCATTCCCATTTCATGATTCATATATGTCTAAATGAACTTGGATTTACACTTCATTTGTACATGATCATTCTAAATTCTCCTTTCAATCTTTACCTTTTTCATAAGCTCACACCTCAAGAACACTTGGTTACTCTATATCATAACTCAATTTCTTGTCATCTCTTTTCTAACCTCACATGATCTCTTAATATCCAATTCCCATTCATAATTTAGCAATTCAAACATATACACACACTTAGGCACGTCACCCATTTACATAATAACCATAAATATATTACCCACCAAGTTTGCTTGCAAAACTCCAAGTCAAGATTGTCTTTCCCCTTATTCTTGGGTAGGAATCCCTTGGTTTCCTAAAACAAACCAAATCTCATTCAATAGGAATCTACTTAAAAATTCACAATGCAAAATCATTAAAATTGATTCTAGAATATTTAAACCCAAGCATTTTCTAAACTCCATAAATTAGAATCCTTCCAAAAATACAAAAGATTCAAAATGATCTTACCTTGATTCTTCACAAAATGAAGAGATCTTTAGCTCAAATGGAAGCTCTTTCCTTCCTTTTCCTTTTTCTCTTCTTGATCAACTTCAAAATCTTTCTTGAAGACTAAGGAAATTAAAACCCTAGCTTGTTTTCTCTTCTTTCTCTCTTTTATTCCTTTTTTTTCTTGTTCTCTCTCTTATCTCTTTTCTCATCCACACATTTTTCTTCTCTAGAATTTTCTCATTCACGTTTTTCTACTCCATTTATAAGCAAGACAACACTTCTTCTTCCAATTATGCCCTTAAGGATTGAGAATTGTCCCATTTGCCCTTCCATTTATGCCTTATGTCTTTTATACTTAAGTGTCTTGCCAACAGTACCCTTAAACATTCTAACATAATACTTTCTTTTGAAAAAATATCCCTCCATTGTCTTAAGTTTCTAATGCCTCTAAAATCACTCGATTTGGTTTAGTAATTCAAAAGATATACTTCAAACATTTTTGGACTGCTCTTGTCCATAACAATATACTATGCATAACTTCAATCTGGAATTTAAATATCTTACAGACTGAATTATATTCCAATTTCTTCATGCCATTTGTAGCTCCATGTCGCTAGTTTACCACAAATAAAAAATCATCTCATTTGGAGTTCTACTGATCCCGAAATCATCAAAATACTGAAGTATGTTCAGTGGAATAACACTAGTTCATAAAACTTAAGAGTACACTCATTGTACCCGTCCCTCCTTTTTCACTCAATCTTTCTCACTTCATTTCGGAGGACTATAATTTTTGGTGGAGATGTAGATAATGTATTACGAGTCCAATGGTTCAAGAATCGAGTCAATTGGGTGTCTAAAGAAGAAGTTATGGCCAAAAGAATCAAACATGTTTTTGTCCTCAATCATACTGAACCTGTTTCGGCGAAATAACTATAACTTTCTGTAGAAATTTCAGATTGAGGTGTTCTTTCGATGGTTCGAAAGAGGACTTCAAGAACTACAACTTTCATGAAGACCTTGAAGACAAATTCGATCTTTTGAGGGATCAAAAAGGGAACAGAAGATAGAAGATGAACAGTAACTAAGAAGATGGGGAGGAACAGTAATATCGTCTTAGTATGAACAGTAACAAAGACGAAGTGGATGAACAGTACTATCGTCTTAGATAAACAGTAACTAAGACGAAGTGGAGGAACAGTACTATCGTCTTAGATGAACAGTGACTAAGACGAAGTGGATAAACAGTACTATCGTCTTAGATGAACAGTAACTAAGACGAAGTGAATAAACAGTACTATCGTCTTAGATGAACAATAACTAAGACGAAGTGGATAAACAGTAACTTCGTCTTAGATGAGCAGTGACTAAGACGAAGTGGATGAACAGTAACTTCATCTTAGATAAGCAGTAACTAAGACGAAGTGGATGGACAGTAACTTCGTCTTAGATGAACAGTAACTAAGACGAAGTGGATGGATAGTAACTTCGTCTTAGATGAACAGTAACTAAAACTTCGTCTTAGATGAATAGTAACTAAGGCGAAGTGGATAAACAGTAACTAAGACGAATTTCTTCCTTCTTTCATTTGCATCGTCTTACTTTTGCATTGTCTTACTTCTGCTTCGTCTTACTTTTCTTTGTCTTACTTTTGCTTCGCCTTACTTTTCACTCTCCAGAACATCTCCCCTTATAAAGATCATAACTTTTGACTCCAATGTCCATAAATTCTATACTATATACCGTTGGAAAGATAACAGAAAGATCTACAACTATCAAGAAGGCAACTTTGCCAAAATCTATCTAGATTAATCCATATTTTCTCCCAAATTTAGAACACGAATTTTACAATCAACTCCCAACATCCTACACCCAGTTCTCAACTTCATGAAAATTTGAGACTCTTAGGGACATAATTAAAAATTTATGTCTTCATACGAAATGTATCCATATGTTTCTAGTTTAATCCAAATCAAGAATCATCTTGTTTGGATAACTAGAGAAAAAGTTATGGCTAACAAATTGAAGCATACTCAGTGAATATTTTCCAGATCACTACCAAACTTGATTCTAAATCTTTTCTTATCACAACTCATACCAAGATCACTCTTTCTACTCCCTCTACTTCTCATTTTCAATAAAATCACATTTAAAAACAATCATACCAGGAAGTTGTCAATGAATGCATGTACTACTTTTATATGCATAAACATTCAATATTTGTGTGCAAATATGCTAACATGATGCCTGAGCAAGAAAAAGCATTTCTGTCATCTCTCTTTGAGCTCCCATATACTGAAATTTTGAGCCTTAATATGGGGACAGGATGTTACATTTCTCCCCCATAATAAATTTCATCCTCGAAATTCTCATCTGATTGATCAATACGATAGAGGTATTAGTTCCTCATATGCTTCTCTATTTCCCATATACTTCATCACTCAAATTCTCTCTATCCAATGACCTCAGCTGATAACTCAATAGGTCCTTCAGTCGCTGATTCAGCTATCACACAATCTTGACTATTTCATTGGCATATTTCAGATTACTCACCAACTTTTACTTCGTATGCTGTTAATCTATCTCTGTCGTTCATGTCATTATTTCAGAACCTATTCACATATCGCATATTATGAATCTTAGACCTCTTTCACCAGTAACACTAACTCATAATAATTTTCACACAGACCAATTCATATAGCTTAACTTATGCTTTCTCCAAATCTGAGCACACCTTGCCAAGGTGGTACTCACAAAAACACTTCATCTCTCCTTTAACAATTCACTTCTCTTTAGTGTTAATACATTCAACTCTTATGTCTATTTCACTATATTTCCTAAATCCGGTATCGCTTCACCTAACTCAGTTATCTTTCATAAGTCACTTTACTCTTATGTCAGATTCATCTCACTCACTAACAGTATCTCACATTTACTATGGCCTTATATCATTTTAGGCCCTCTTCATATCAATGTAAGGGTGAATGACCACCTTTCTGTCATACAATGCCCCATACTGTGTTCTAATGATGCCACTATGGTTACAATTGTAATGTCTGTAATTAATTTGAATTATACCACAATCTCATCTTCCTGTGAACTCAAAAATATAAGCTTTAAGCACATCCCTAACAGTTAGAACTGTTGGTAATTCAAACATGTAATCACTCAGTCCTACATTCTTAGCCCTCAATTGCCCCTTTCAAGGAGTTCCTGAGGACTCAAACTAGAACTATAAATCTTAGACCCAGTTAGGTCACGAGTTGAACTTGAGCCTGTATATAAAATTTTAAGTTAGGCTTAGGCTTATAGGAGACCGAACTCAATCCAGCCTAATGCCATCCTTAGTTGGTAGCTTGGTGACGGATGAGAGGTTGCTCTTTACGTGTCGTCTCATGCATATTGTGATTTTGATAATGAGGAAGGGATTAAAGGTAATAAAAGAAGTAAAGAATCTGAAAAAATCGTAGCATATTAGAGTCTGACATCTAAGAGAGTTAAAATTTTTGAAAAAAAACTATATAAACACTACGCTTTTTGTACACAAATAAGTTGGTTTTAGATTGTCTTACCATATAGAATTCAACATTCAAAATGTTAAGAGTCGGCAACTAAGTATATTAAGGTGCTTATCAAGTTAAGAAAAAGAGAACTCAATATACTTGCTTGTGGAAAGAAGAACAATAAGAGTTGGATAAAGCAATTTGTGCAAAATTAGCAATATTTCATAATGTTATTGACTTGTTTTCAAAAACAAAATATTTAGTCATGTACGTACGATTAAGCTAGCATTATTTACTTAGATTTTTTATTAGGTGATTCCGAATATGATAAAGTAGAAGATACAAAAATTCAATTCTTATAGGTCTATGATAACGTTATGATGGCAGTCCTTTCTACGTTAAAACTAAGGTATAAGAAGGAGGGCCTTCATTTCTTTAATTGTTAATTATATGGTGATTATGTTGAATGATATGTTGACTTTTATTTTAGAATTGTGCTATAATTTATTTAATAATTATTAATTTAAAATGGACCAAGAGCATGGTTACAATAGTTAGGTATCAATTTCATTTGTTGTTATACATCATCATCAACAACTATAGTTAGAAGTTTGAGATTCCTTTTTAAGTAATTTATCAAAGAAAAAAGTGTTCAAACTTATAATAGGATAAATATTTGGATGCAGAGATTGTGTCCTTTATTAATAATATGCAGTTTGACATATTATTATAGTGGAATTAATCCACATAGAGGTTGATATAAGATTAAATAATCACTTGCACAAAACCTCTTAACAATTCTAATATATATTATTGTTTTTTAGTATAATTTTAGTATTAGTAGCAGGATAGCGAGTCCTCGTCATAACTGACTTCATGCTAAGACTGTGGAAGTCCTAATGTGTGCCTGAAATTAGTTAGGTGTTGAAAATGTTTAAGATAAACTCCATACTTTTTGATAAATTATTTTTTTACCTTTACAATTTTAACAATTATTTATCAAATTATCATACAAAAATTCTAATAAGTACGTAGACCACTTATCCAACGAAAAGTTTCTTCAAATAATATCTAATGATAAAGTTATATAATTTGTTAATAGCCATATATTCATTTAATAACATTGTCGCATAATTTATATAATTATTTTTTTATATGTAGATGAAATGATGCAAATTATCGGCAATCTTGATTATAATGATTAGTTAGTCCCTATTACTCTAGTGTTGGTTTGTTTTTTTAATCTTTACTTTTCGATTTACTATTGCAAATAAAGATAATCTTTACTTGTGATTTTATGCAAATCAATAAAGAAAACTCCAACTCCAGTAATCAATTGTCACTTGCATTTAGAAACTTAAATTCTATTATGTATTTTTTTATTATATATTTTGGGTGCTGAAGATATTTAAAATTAATTTTAAAATTTTCATGTCTAAGCCAACCCAATCAAGTTTTATCACTAATTTTGGACCCCCTAAAACTTGATTGCACTCAAACCTGGACGCCTAGTAAAATTTGTAGCCTATAACATAGGCCGACTTGACTGGTTGCTATTCCTAATAATGACAATTGATAGGGGAATTTTCACCCAGTCTTATCTCCACCACTTTTCCAACATTCGCCTTAAGAGAAAATGGCATGGCACCAGGAAAGTAATTCTCCATTGTCCAAATTACAATCCATTACTATATGGACTTCAATTATCTACAACATGAATCTGGGATCTTTTGCCTTGCCCATTTTTCACTGAAATAGTAGGTAAGCCAAGGAGTAAAGATTGGGAAGGGAATTAGAAGAACGCGTAAACTCGGATGATTTACAAGGTCTAGGCATTATATACTTCCTTTTTAATGACCAAAAATTCGATCTAGTCACATGTAAGGTCAAAGTGTCTTATTAATGTCATCATACATTTGGGCCCAAGCTACAAACCATTTACATTAAACAATGCCAATTGCCACCGAAGAGAAATCACATCACATTACACCTATCTTTAGCTTTTGCTTCAGTTCTAGCAGTCGAAGATGAGTTTCTCACACTGCTTCTCGGCACCTGCAGAACAACTCAGTATAATTATGGGCATTGACATCAAAAAATGAGAGAAGTGAATCTAATCACATAATTTCCAAAATGGTAAATTACTTAAGCAAAAAGGCATTACTCCTCGACCATTTATGCTATGTCAACTACCATGCAAACTTTTAAGTTCCCGAACAAAACATTCATATTATCCATGCACGCACCACATGCACAGACACGTAGTTACTGCAAAAAGTAAAAATCTGAGCTGGCATGTAAAAACTGAAAATCTGAGCTGGCATGTAAAAACTACAACAAACAATTTCCTCATGACATAAACACGTTATTAGACAAGCATGATTTACATGCATCCAACTGTAGCACTATAAATTGTCTACCTGAGGACCAGTAACTAGTCTCGAACTGCTACTAACAGATGGTTGCTGCAGATTATTCCGCTGCAAGTGTTGTTGCCCAAACTCCTGTTGCTGAAGTGCTATTGCTAATTGCAGATCAGCGCTGACAAAACAATAAATTGACAATATTAACTTAAGCCCTAACAAGGGTAAAAGATTATAGGATTAAAGGGAATGGAAAATATACAAAGATGCTATAGGATCACTGATCATCATTTATTCAATAAGTTTTGCAGCAAAATGAAGTGACCCTGGTTTAAGTCAAGAGTAATTACTTCATATCTTGTGGATCAGTGTTAATCCTGGAAATGTAATCCTGACAAAAAAGAAAAAAACCAATGATCAAACTTGTAAATGCTACAAATCTCCTCATTTTCAAACCAAAATTATATGCATACTGCAGTGCTGTCCAAGGCATTTTGTTCATCCCATCTGTCACTTTCATGGCTTTCCATTTTGAATTCTTTAAAATTGCCAGTCATGAATAAAGAATCTCCATTGACCTGCAAAACACAGGCAGTCAATATCAAGACCAAACTGTCGGAAATTTTACCAAGGGAAACTTGACCCAACATACCAGGCCCAACTTTGAATTTTCACTTTTAGGGTTATCTCTTAATTTATTTGGAATCCAGAAAACAAATGTGAGAGGTCTTAGACGATATAAATAATTTAATCTGGAAAAGATCACTGCACTCTGCAGCTCTTAACAAAATAAATCCACAATTAGGAAAAGTCAACACTTCCCAATCTCTCAGTATTATGTTATACCATCTCTCAGTCAGGAATCAGTGATGAAGTCTAAACCCTTATTTAATAGTGTTACCTCATTCAGTTTCTCCCATACTAGATCAGGCTGATTTATGAAACCTTGGTCTGTAGCTAAGAGATAAAGTTCACCATCATACTGCAAAAGAGAGGAAACTGAATACATCAGAGTTATTAGACCAAGAAAGAAATAATTTATTTCTTCTTCCAAGATCGCCATAGTTCAGATAAGTAGGCAAATGGCATTCAGCAATAGTGATAGTAGTTGCATGTCAAATTTGTTAACCAACCTTAAACATGGTGCTGAAGTGATTATTACGAAAAAACACACAGAGCTCACGTTCTTTAAGCCCATCTTGTAAGCAGAAAAGGCTGCAAAATAACCAATTCTGTTATATGACTTCCACAAATTCAGATGAGACTGGAGGAAAACAGTAATAATTAATAATTAAATTTTATATACTGACAAATGAATCAACATACCCATAAAAGGTCAGCTGATTAGCATTGCTGTTCAAGAAGTTCCTTATCAGCTTCCCTGATGAATATTAAAAAAATAAACAAAGTCTCTTGAAAAAATATGTAACAAAGATTTTATGGTATGTGTACATAAAAAATTTGTGACGCCAGATGAAACATCAACAATTTTAAAAAAGAAAGTTTACACATTTTAACATGAAGCAAACTAACCTTGCTGTGGGGTGATTTCATCATTAGGCCTCACAGTCTTATCAGCTTGTTCAGCAAGGATCACCTCACCTTCATACATAGGCTCTCGATCTTCATAGACTGCAGCTCCAGAGTCCAGTATGCACTCTTCTCCTTCATATATAGGTTCACTTCCATCAACACTTGAAGTGAATGCTTCAGCTGAATCTGCGTTCTGCATTGCGCCACTAGATGAATCTGACTCTGGATTGGATGCAGATATACCTGACATTTCCATATCATGTGCAGTTGTAAATTCTGCTGGCACATGAACATTTGTTGTTGAAGTGGATTGATTCGCGAATTTTTCACCTCCCTGTACAACATCCATATCAACTGGTTCAGTATTTTTCCCAGAAGAATGAGATTGCACACCCTCCATCCAAACCAACTTCTCAATACTATCCTTGGTAGCCACATCACTGCAAGACATATCGCCTTCAGAATCTTTATTAGTAGACTTAGGAAGAGATACACTCTGATCAGTTTCTATAGAGGAACATGCAATTTCCGCTTGAAGATTGTCAGGAGAAGTCAACTTATTGTTATCATTGGTCAAGGCACTATGGTTAGTATCAACCCCAATGTCCTTTGATGTATCAAGTGAGTCTGCAGGCTCAAAAATCTTCATACATGCAGTCCCATCTAAATCAACAGAAACAACCCCGTCATTCACTTGGGCCATAAGTGACTCACCTACTGAAGTTGGCAAATCTGCCTCTGACATTTTTAAGGCCTTTAGAAGCTCTGCTTCTTCTTCTAGGTCCCCTTTTCTAAGTTTCAAGTGGTCAGAACACGGAGATTCATCAAAAGATCTAGTTTTAGAAAGACTTGGGGATGGAACACCAAGGGTAGCAGTTGTAGCTGCAGCAAAATCAACACAATCTTCCCCAAGGTCATTCTTATTTTCTTCATCAAGGTCATTCTTATGGTTGCCTTCCATTTTCTGTGTTTCCAAGGCAACAAGTTCTGCAGTAAGAGCATTATAGGACTTTGAACCAATGGCATAAGCAGTGTCATAATCCTGTAACAGTTCAATAAAAGAAACAATAGTCATCTAGCAAGAACTCTCAGATTTTGCATCATTTCCAACAAACATATCAGGAAGTAGCAGATATGGCATTGAATCACTAGCACCCACTGCAAGGTTCCGAAATAAAGTTGCAATCAGGCAACACAAGTTGAATATAAATAAATAAGAAAAGCAATAGATATGCTCATACAATTCTGAGATGCTCTCCGTCTTTACTGAGAATTACCAAATTTTGGAGAATTGGAGTGTATCCAGGAACAATGATAGAAAGTTCTAGGGGAATCTAGGGGCAGGATTTTGCATATGTGAGGCAAAGAGTGGGAGGTGTCAACTTGCAAAAAGCAAGGCCTGCTTGTTTGGGATCAAACTGGGAAGACAGTTGGGATTTACATGTGCAACATTAGAGCATAATTGCATGGAGCTCTTCAATGCAGTCATGGAGGGTAACAAAAACCTTCCCAACAGGGCCAATTTAGCCATTAATATAAAATGTGAAGGGCGGACTTTCAAAACCTTTGCTTCCTCTTTTGTTTCCTCTCGTACTCAATGTGAAGAAAATGAAGTTGCATGCAATAGCTTAAGGAGGTAGGGTTAGTTTTAGAAGTGGTCACATATAGATGAAGCCTCTCTACTAGTTAGGGACAAGGCCTCTCTACTAGTTAGGAGTAAGGCTGCGTATTATTAGATCTTCCCAGACCCCGCATTTTAGCGAGATTTTTACAGAATTATTGTTGTTGTTGTACATATAAATAGATGAACCACCTGACTCCATACTTCGTATATTAACTTCCAATGGAATGTTAATTTCTTATCATGCAATTTTTTTTCCATAAAAGAAAGGGTAACAATTTCCAAATCCCATTCATTTTTAAAAAATGGATTTCATATTAGAATACTCAATCTCAACTGAGATT
Organism: Erythroxylum fimbriatum; assembly: GCA_026770325.2. Lineage (NCBI taxonomy): Eukaryota > Viridiplantae > Streptophyta > Magnoliopsida > Malpighiales > Erythroxylaceae > Erythroxylum > Erythroxylum fimbriatum. Next base: position 189,280 of record JANZLH020000398.1, read on the forward strand.
AGCAAAGCGACAAACATCTAATAGACAAAATAAAAAAAGAAAATAGAACCAAATTCATTTGAAAAAGAAAATGGAATCCACCAACTATGAGAAAAATGTGTTTGCACATAACATACGTACCAAAACTATGTTTCTTATGCTTGAACCAATGTGAAACAACATCAGTCAATAGTTTAATCAGGCTATCCAATACATAACCTCCTAGCAATATGTCTTAGGGATATCAGTCTACTATCCATCCAAATAAAAACAACTCTATAAGCTAAATCCCATTATCTTAACAACTATGAAAAAATACCTTTGCTAAAACCCCAGTGGTGCCTACCTAAGGATAGCAAAATCCTTCACAAATTTTGATAAACAATACTCAAGTAGGATGCCTAGTATTGAAGCATATAACAGTAAGAAGATTTTATATTTTGCACTCTAAAAGATATGAAGTGATCCCCCCTTGAACTCACTCTTATATAAGTAAAGGGACGAAAAAGCTTCATTTTAAAAAGCATTGTTATACTACACCACAGGAAAGGGGAGATTTCCCCAGAACTTCAAATAAAAGAAGTAATATGGAGTATTAAGGTAGATAAATCCAACCAACCTGCACTCTTTTAGTGTGTCTGCTTAACAAAAATAATGACTCCCATTGAGACTTTATTTGAGCTTACAAGGTGATGCATAACAGAAATATCAGGTAATAGTAAAGGCATCATAATGTGCACAAAATTACATTACAAAATCAAACATTGTTTGTGGGTAAGAATGAACATACCTGAGGATCAACTATCCAACCATGATATAAAGGAATGTCAAGCAAATCAAATATCGCACATTCTCGGGTGAATTCAAAATCATCTATCCTGTGAAACCCACAAGCAACAATTTAAATATCGGGCTTCAACATTTCGTGTAGAGAGAGGTAAAGAGAATGCTACCTCCTAAACTTTATATTTACATCAATTCCAGTAGCAAGTCGCGGAAGCAAATCGATTGCATCAGCAATATTCTGTTGCTGATTCTCAAGATACCCTGCATCTTTATCCTTCAAAAGGAAGAAAAGAGAATAGTTAAAAGCGATTTACAGTAACAGCCAACAGAAACATCACAAAGCAACCAAAAGAAGAAAGCTGTGAATCATTACATTGACATTAGCATTGGAATCAATCAAGCGATCGGCAACCAAAGAAAGCAATTTCTCCTGAGAAACTTCAGCGATGTCGGGACTCAAATTCAAGTTGTTCTTTAGCAGAAGAACATTACCTAATCCAAACGCACAAAAAATGATGATAAGAATTTAATCCTAGTCCTGATTCCATTCAAGAGCCGCCATAATATATCAAATTCGGGTCAATTCAGTGAGGAATACAATGGAACACAAAGACATTCACTAATTCATCATTTTAACCTAAAAAGGAAAGGAAAGGAATCAGTTGGGCATTTGTTTTCTTTATTTTGATTTTGCACGCAGCAGGCAAACAGAAAATAGAAGGGGGAAACCCTAGAGGGAGAGAGAATTACAGATGGCGAGAAGAGGACAGGGACCATTGTCGTTTTGGAGAACGATGGGAGTGGTGCGTCCCAGAAACTGAATGGTTTTGGTCTTGTGAACGCACTCTTTGTCTGTGTCTTTGGCTGACTGGTCTTGTTGTTGCGGCTGTTGCTGTTGCTGCTCCGAGTATTCATCAGAAGAAGAAAGTGTCGAGGCCATTGATTGAAGAAGGTCAAACTTGAGAGGAGGATCAACCTGAGATAGAGGAAATGGAGGATCCGACGGTAACACCGAAGAACTTTCTCTAACTTTTTGTCATTTCTTCTATTTATTTTCGATTTTTTCTTTTTTTGATCGTTAACACAAAATATATGTTTCTCCCTGTATATGTAGTTAACGCATAATAACTGAATACGTTTTGTTTTCTTTCATGCTAATGATAATTCATATCAACCAGTTTTTTAATGAATAGGCTGGATAAGGGTATTGGACAAGTACTAAGTCGTAAATAGAGATGTTCCATTCCAAATAGTCGTAGTTCTAGGAGCCTCGTGAATAGTTTTATGATTTTAACCAAGAATTAATTATTGATCATATATGTATATATATAAGTAAACGACACAGATATTTCCTACATTCAATAATTCTTGAAAAAATTATTTTTAATTTAGAAAAGTTTATTAACTTATACTTTGATTAAAAAATAAAACAACGACCAAACATAATCAAATATTTTTTTTTGATAATTCAAAGATTTATAATAAAAGAAAAATTATGTACATCAAGGAATTATCAAAAGGGACACTCTCAACCCCTACCAAAGGTACTAACATCACCAAGAGGAGCCCAAAATCTGCACCCCCCATCAAGCAAACACAACACAAGACTAAAAAATGTCCTGCAACCACAAAGACCAATGGAAAGACTAGAATACCAGCAACATAACCAAACCACAATAAAAGCCTCAAACACCAGTATTAAAACAATCATTTAACACAGCTAACACAATCACAAGGTGTAAGCCAAAGGGATGGAGCTTGAAACTTCGGGCACCAATCACCGCTGCAAGGCCTTGCATTGGTGGTCCCCTCAACGAATTAAAGAGTGGGAGAGTGAAACACAATCTACTGCCCACGCCGAAATGCGAACCTGCAAAATGAACAAAAGAGTAACAAGAGAAAGAGAATAAACCAGCTACCTCCAATTACCTTCCCTCAGTGTTTAAGCTAAGTTGTTCCAGTACTTGGAAGATTACGTTAGTAATAATGTTTCCCTCTTCCATAGCTGCATTTTTGAAGGTTCGACGGTTTCGTTCGGACCATAAGTTGTACACAAGAACAAGTAAAATGAGGAAAATGTTAAGATCAATGTGTTGGTGGCCTTGGGGTTGGTAGAACCAATGGAGAATAAATTGGAGGTTGGGCAGGGGAGGAAGGTTGAGCTGAAAGTGGGTAAGGCGGTGTAACCATACTGATTTGGAGAAGGAGCATTCGAAAAGAGGTGGGTGGATGACTTCTCCTTTCAGCCACACCATTGTGCTGTGGTGTGTAAGGAGGAGTCCACTGAGATAAAATGCCATTAT